>JAPDSC010155268.1:8617-53410 GCA_026290005.1 Latrodectus geometricus
TTTTTTTTCTTTAATAGAATTTCATGTCAACTGTCAAATTGTTAATCAATAAATCATAGATTTTTCTTATATTTTAGTTTCATATAGGTTAATTATTTAAGTACTTGTTAATTTCTTTTTTAACATTTCTATTAGCTCAAAATCAATAAATCAAATATATTTCCTCAATATGCAGAATAATAATAAATTTTTTAATATTCATTCAGAATAATAATTAAAAATATATGTAATCTAAGTTCTATAATTATTTCTGCTATGGTTTCTATTAATATAGTAGTTTTTATTGCATAAGAGCAATTTCCATTCTTAAACTTTTAGAATCTTTTATTTTATGATATGCGATATTAAAAATGTGCTCGTATGAAGTGTGAATATTTTTTCAAAATAATGAATTCATGCAATGAGCATGTTTTAATACATTAAACTAAACAATAGGCAAATAAAAACTAAATTTAGATGTTTATCTATTTACCACTTTTAATAAAATTAAAAATAATACAAGTTATGATTCAGCACATAAGGAATAACACATTTATAACATAAACAAATCTATAATTTTAAAAGTTACGCTCTGTTCACGTGCTTATTAATAACGTTTCCAATTTTTACAACTGAATTTAAATCAAAGAGGAGAATTATTTGAGAAATATTTCATGCAATAAAGGAACATTTCGAGCGGGCAGTCATTTAATCAGTGTCTTTTATCAAACTGACGAATCAAAGTGTTCTTATCAAAAAGCTGTGTCCCTCTCCTCAGAAGCAATTAGCTTGAAACGTCATCATCAGCACTCTCCAATCCGGAGCGAGGAATGGGGGGCAAAATAAGAAGGAAAACGTTGGAAACAATTTTATCGGAAAGATAACTGAAGAGGGCTTGCTATTGTAATGAAAAGATGATTAAAATAGCGAGAGAAAATTTGATGGCCGTTGAAATCCTTGCATTCTTCAGAAGAGGAGTTGTTAAGATTCTAGAAATTCCCTTCCCTGTGAAATATTTCACGGGGTGTTGAGAGTTAGTGTTCCAACTTGCGAATGACAGAAAGTTGCTGTTTAATAGAAATCCAAATGGAAATGATAAAAGAAACTTTAAGAGGGAAGTTTTACATTTTTTAAAATGAAGAATGTTTTAATTCTCTGATTTAATCCGAATCTGCTGTATTATTATTCGTCGGTAAGTTGTTATGAGTTGACAGTTCAAATTTAAATATGATAATATTTAAAAAATTAATTTCCAATGCAATGACATTAAATCATATACGTTAATCAAAAATTCCAAAATGAATTATTTAATGAGTTCAATTTAAAAAAAGTATAACTTAAAACATTAAAAGTATTAGAAATATTATAAGGGAAACAATAATGATTATAAAATTTTGCTATTTATATTCCATTTTGTAGTATTTATTTACTAGATCAATCCTTAAGATAATTATTACACAAACATTTTAATGAAATTATGTCAATGCCATTTTTTTATTTATTTAAGAACAGTTTTAAAGGAATTCATTATATTAAATCATACAAAACATTTGCATAAATCATTTTACAGATAATCAATGCAGTCATTTTTTTCAGCAGTTTCAAAAACAACTGGACATTAATTCATCATAACATCCACATCTCTAAGGGGCATTATCACGTAACGGATGAATTTTAAGCAACTTTTGTTAACACCCTATTGATTTGCTATAAATAACTCTTAATTGTTTAGACTTTGAAATCATATAATTCTAAGCTTTGTCAAATTTACATATTAATGCATACATAAGTACTTAAGCTAATAGTAAAAATTTATGTTTACCTGCGGAAAAATTATATATTATCGAAAAATTAAAAATTGAATAGAACACATTTTGAAAGCTTACAATGATATTCTTAGACAAAAGGAATAATGTGATGTAATTTCTTTTGTTATTTTCCGTATAATACAAATTTTGCTATATAATAAAGATTATTCTAATTGTTAGTAATAAATTCTATGTAAAGTTAAAGCGAACAAAATGTGAGAAATATTTTCTGATATATATTCAAATATTTTTTAATTATACATCAATTAAATCTTCATAAAGGTTTTCCAAAGGTTTTTCTGCAAAACAAAGATATTATTGTAGTTGATGTATTCATTTATATTATTAAAAGAATATTATAAACATCGAATTATGTTACGTTCTTAAACAATAGTTGTGTGTATATTTGAAAAAAATATGCAAAAAAAGATAAAAAGATGCCGCCTATGTAAATTTGGTAGGTAAATATACGATTCTCTTTTTAAAAAAGAGCTTAGCTATAAAAATTATCATATTAAAATAATACTTAAAAATCTAAATATAAATCATATATTTAAATGTAAAAGTTGAAACAATTTAAATATAAAAGCTCAAAATTAAATAATCACAGAGCTCTGATAGTCTCAGAAAAAATTTTCATATTCTTGATATCATTTTAAATATATTTTATATATAACAAGTTTTATATATTAAATGTATAAACTTTTATACATGAATAAGTTTAATTGCATTGATTGTTAGAAATCAACAGCAATACCAGATTGAATAGAGTATTCAACAATATCACAAAAATTAATTAAAGTATAAAATGTATAGTCATTTTAAATTAAAGTATTAAATGTATAGTCAAGTTTTGTAAATGATGATCCAAAAGTCCGGATAAATTTAAAAAGAGAATATTATTCAAAAACAATTCGAGTTACAAACAAATGGTTTCCACGAAACGCAAGGAAATGAAACCGGGTTATTTGTGGCAACGAATAAACATAGCTTTATGGCGACCAACAGATGGTGCCATTATGATTTATTTTACCAAAAGAAGATTTACAAATTAAAAAAATATCTACACACAACTTACAAATCAACTTAATTAAATTTGAAATGTATTACAATAAATCATATATTTAAATATAAAATGATGGACAGTTCAATGAATTGTCCATCAATCAAAAGTACAGCTGTGAAACGGGTCAATACACCATTCAAGGCATTTAGTTGCATTTCTTGCATAATGGCAAGCACATTTTGGCGGATGACATCTTTCAGTGCTGCTAGTTATGCCGGTTGGTCACGATACACTTTTGACTACAAGAATCCCCAAATCAAGTCATAGGGTGTTTGAGATCAGGAGATCTTGGAGGTCATGCATGATTAAAATTGTGATTGATAACGCGATCCTTCCTAAATATTGAGCGCAGATGGCTTGCACAGGTATGAGCTGGTGCTCCATCTTGCATAAAGGTAACTGTTTGAAGTGTTTGTCGCGCTTGAAGTTCAGAAATAATATTGTTCTATAATAATGTTGCATATCGCTGATCACAACAGTAAGAATTTTTAAATATGTATCTGTAACCTCCACTAAAAAGAATGAATCAATTATTAAATCAGCAGTGAAGCCTCTCCAGACTGTCTCATTAGATTGTTGCAAGGGTACTACAACAAATGCATGTAGATTTGTGGGTGTTAACAACGCAAGAGAGAGTGAAATGTGATTCGTCTGTCCAAAGCGCTGTGTAAAGTTAGTCATGCTGCTCGCCCATCTTAATAAATACCAAATTCGCAAAATCTCGGTGAGATTAGAAGGAGGTTTCAGTTCTTGTTTATGTTGCAATTAGTAAGGATACCGCTTCAGAGGTATTCGCAGTGCTCTTCAGACACTTAAATACGACACTCCTGTCTGTCACGAAACATCTCGAGCACTGCACTCCCCATGTACAGAACCAATCCATATGGATAGCACCGTCTATTCCACTGGCATTGCAACTACACCGGCTGTTGAGGGACGCCCACTTCTTGAACATGATGCCAAGGAAGCTGTAACTACAAATTTCTTCATTCTTTTGATCAATGCAGAAGTCGTTATTGATCCTTTACTACATCACATACCCTTCATAAAGCTACATGCTTTCAATGTCTTTCCGTATTCTTATATTACAATTTAACTAAAAGGGCTTTCTCAACTATGGACAGCGTTTCGACGTATATAAGCATTCATTATCATCCCCTGCTGCAAGTGCCCTTTTCACATCGTTAGTTGATTTGCATAATTTTAGTTTAAAAATCCAACAGCACCATCTGTTGGTCACAAAATGCACTATTTTTTATTCGTTGCCACATAAAACCCGGTTTCTTTTCCATCCGTTTGGGGCAAACCGTATCTTTCTAACATGATTCGTTTTCGAATTATTTGTTTTTAAAGTTCGTCCAGAATTTTGGATCACACGACGTATAATATATATATCATTTTAATATTGTTGAATCTGGTATTGCTTTTAATTTCTAATATTCAATGTAATTAGTTTTATCTTTTATATTTTTCAAAACTATTTTACTATCTTTACAACAGTTTTTATAAATGTGCAAATTCTTCAATAATTTCTTGTACACATTAAGCCAGGTTTTTGTCACAGAGTCTCATGAGTGCCTTGAAATTCTAAATTTAATTACTTAATAAATGTTTTTTTTTTCTGTAAGGCTATTAAAATTATTAAACAATGACATTTAAATACATATTTTATTTTAAAAACTTGACTTAATAAAAGCTTAAAAACCAATGACTGCGCATTGGGGAAAATTTCTTTCAATAAATTTCTTCGATTGACGAAACTTAAATTCAATCTAAATCAAAGTAAATAAATAAATATTAATCTGAAATTTAAAAATTACAAATAAGCTTAAGATTGCCTGTTTATAAAGTCAATACACAGTTTGAATTATTAGATAAACTGTTTCTTTGGTTTACTTCTAATTTATCTTATTGTTTACTCGAATAAGAGTTTTGGAAGCAAAACAAAATTAGATCCAAATCAAAAATGAAGTTTGAAGTGTTTCATGATTTATTTTATAGTATGTAAAATGTAGTATGGAATATAAGAAGACTGTTTGCAATGTGACATATTTTAATATATATTTTTATCAACGTATATTTTATTTTACTTTCAATTATCATTTCATATATCAAAATACAATTATCAAATAAATTGAATTTACGTTCCTAACACTTTTTTCAAATTAAGCAAACTGGTTTCAAATCTGAACTTGAATATTCTAAAATTCAAAATAAATGTCTTGGCGTCTAATCTCTCTCTTTAAGAGTGAATTTTTAAATCAGAATAACAAGTGTCAACAACAGATAACCAATTAATATTTTATGAAAATACCGAGATTTCAAATATTAAATACTTTGCTCAAACTCAATTTTTTAATTGTTATACATGTAATACTATATTAATTACATTATATAAATTATATTGAATCACATTAATAATCAGCACAGATATTTAATATAACCAGGCTTTTAAAGATTATTTAATATTAAAAATCAAATTTCTTGCAAATACATAAGCATTTTAATTGGTAAATAAGACTAATGTCTAAGAAGGATTTTTAGCATAATTTAGCGGCTTTTCTTCTTTATGTGCAAAACTTTCAAAACCCAATATATAAAGACATAAATATACAATTTTAAAACATAAAAAAGTTCACTTGTGTTTCAAAAATTATATATAATGGAATTATTAAAATGAAATTTACTTGAAACTTTACGCTTACAATTTTGTTTCAGATAAAATCTTTAAATTTTCATTACAAAATAATACTAATTTTATAAAAAAAAGAAAAGCAATTTATAAGAATAATTAAGTTTTTTTTATTAAAAATCAGTTTCTCATTTTAAATATTTTTATAAAAGAAAAAATATTTCAAAAATTTTTTAAGATATTAAGAAATACTCCATAAATGTAAAACATATATCCTAATTGACAATATATTTTTAACAACGTGTTACTAATATTTACATCACCAAAATAAGAATTAAATGTAACAACACTTTTCTTAATAGGTTTATTATGAAATTTCTTGACTCATAAGTTTTGTGTGTTCTAGAGTTTCCTTAAGAAAGGAAATAGTCTGAAGTGATAAGATAGAAGTCAATATTATCTGTATACATAGAAGTTAATATTATCTGAATAATTATCTTAATATTTTTCTTTTTAAACGTTAAATATAATTAAAAAAATTTAACACAATATACATAAAACCTTTTAATTCAAATAATTAAATAAACATTAAAATTTGATTGAAAAAATAACACCAATTTCATAAAGTTGTTTAATCTGAATATAGAATTTTAATTTTCAAAATTGAAGATATTTTTGCAAATTATACATTTTATGATGGATTCGTGTTTAGCTTCAATTTATCAACGTATTTTATGATAAATATACTATCAAAATTAAATTTGGAGTTTTAAAATGATTTTTAAATTATCAAAATGAATTGTGTGTTTTAAATGTTCCCCACAAGGAAATCAAATTTTTAGAAACTTTAAAAATTCAATTTTCCTTAATTTTATTCACGTAATCTGTTTAAGTTACACAATAATTTGTTGAATAAAAGATCAACTTTTTAAAAAAGTTGCAAAAAAAAAAAAAAAAAAAAAAAGTAAAATGTCATGTCAGATTCAATTTTCTCATGGCTAAAAATGAATTCCAATTCTATTTAAAAACTCATTTATTTTTCCTGGTTTGGTTTTAGGTCTGCTTATGACCACATGCTTCAATTATTTTTGTTCTTCCGATTTTTAAAGAAGTTTGAAATCTGCAAAATAATTTACCCGCACGTACCCGAATTGGGACCCCTTGCACACCCCCAACTCCTCTGGGAATTAAGCCGTTTTCCCACAGGTTATTTGCATTAATCCATATTCATTAAGCTTTTCTTGGATTTCTGGAATTAAATGAATTGGTAACCCTTCGCCTCAATCTCAACGGTTCCGCCGGAAAATGAAATGCTTGCAGACTAAATTATCTGTGGAAATTACGGTTTGGGGGAAAAATTGGAATTTGTAATATGATGATGTAAAATTGATTGAATGCTTTGTACTTTTATTTTAGCTGAAATTTTATTAAAATCTTTTGCTTTCGAGAGTATCGAAGTATTCAGTTTCACTCTGTGGAACAAGGAGATTAAATTTTGCATAGAGCAACGTTGAAAACCAACCAAAAGTTTCTAGAGAGATCATTTTATTTCTGAATATCAAATACGGTATTAGAATTTTTGAAAGTTTTATTTTGATTAAAATAGAAAATTGCTTTACTCGTTAGATATTTGTATCACGTAAAAGTTGAAAAAGTAAAAGAAGCTCATTTTTTTTTATGGAAAACTCATTTTTATTTGGTATCAAGATATATTTTATATTTTTCTAAATACCATGCAAAAGTTAGCATTCGTTGAAACAGATGGAAGAGGAAATACTAATTTCATACATTTCATGTACACTGATGTCATGACAGCTAACTTTTTTTTTAATAATCCTATCAAATCTATTGCTTATTTTTTAACTCAAAATCGATTGATGTTCATTTAAATTGGATTTAATTACATAAATTATCTTAGTATTTAAAGAGGTGAAATGATTTCTAAAATATTATATTTCTTGAATTTGATGAATTAAAATTAAAATGTGCCAAACCACAATTTGAGTTTGTGCTTTCCTGTTCTTAAATTTACTAAACATAAGCAAAATATCAGAAAAAAATAAATTATATGTTTTCCAATTTTAAGAATAAAATAATTATTTTATCTAACTTCATTTTTATTTTTATATTAGAAATATTTTGTTTACTGTAAACTTTTGACTTACTTACAATAAGATTATACGTTTTAATATGTTCTAAGATTCATTAATTTTTAATAATTCACTGATTCCCTGCAACTCTATGCTTATTATTTTTATAGGTATTCAGTCATTATAAAAATGATATACTGAGTCCCAAACTGTAAACCTAACTCAAAGATTGAAATCCTAAGCATAATATCCAAATAAATATTAATTCTTAAATAAAAATTTAAAAATTTTTAAAAGTATAAATTTTAGAATTTTTCCAAAATACTGAGTTAAAATAAGTTAAGATAAAAATGATTAAGTTAAAAAAAATCGTACATTTTCCAGTTCATAATAATTTGGAAAATTAGAAAACATGCTTTTTATTTTCCTGAATCCTACGTTATTTATGAATCATTAAAATAATTTATTAAATAACTGGGAATGCTTTGTTCCTTTTATAATTTAAAAGCTTTGAAAAATTTAACAAATATTTTTTTTTATGTAACCATAAATTATAAACTACAATATTTGTGTATCATATATACTTTTATTAGTTACTGACTAGTTATTGTTTCCCTCTTTTGAATCAATGAAGCAAGTAATTTACTATGATTCATCATAAAAAGGCCTCAATGATTAGGGAAATTTGAATTAACAATCAGCCTAGACAGATGAAGTGGAAATTAATACATTTCATGAAATTAAAGTTAAATATTGTTGTAAAATATTTAAATCATTATTGTAAAATGTTTCTTTCTGAAACATCTATATAAATGAGTTAAATTAATAAGCATTAAAATTATGTGAAATTATTTCGACTTGCAAACAATTAACACATTTAATTAAAGGGAAAAAAAAACAAATGTAATAAATTCTTCAATTTGAATTTTTTTAATTCGCAATAAATTATCTGCGAATATTGAATTCATAAGAATATTAAAGGTATATGTTTTACTGCTGAAATTCCCTTTGTAACAAATTGGAATAATTTTTTTTCTATTCCAGATGATGTTCCAGAATTGCAAGAAACTTTCGAAGAACAGACAATACAACCTGGTCCATCCCTGTCATTGAAATGCGTGGCGTCAGGCAATCCTCTTCCTCAGATTGTTTGGCGATTAGACGACGCACCCATACCTGAGAACCATCGAATAAGATTTGGTGATTACGTCACAAAAGACGGATTTGTTGTGAGTTTCGTGAATGTAAGTAATGTGAAAACGGAGGATGGTGGTGATTACAAATGTGTGGCAAATAACGGTATTGGCGAGGTGAGTCACGAGGCGAGAATAAATGTCTTGGGTCCACCTGTAGTTGTTCGCAGGGCCAGAAATGTGACAGTTGTTGCTGGTGATGTTCTTGTTCTGAGATGTCCTGTCGCTGGTTATCCATTAGAAAATATACATTGGGAAAGAGGTGAGTATAGTATGATAACATGATTTTAGTTTTTTATTCAACAATTGTAAACTTTAAATTTTTCGTATAAACATTATTTTTAGGAAATGAAAACAAATAGCCAACTGCAAAATTAACATTTCAAAATGAAACTTGTGCTATTTACTATTTATACAGATATTTAATACATTGGTATATCATTAAGTACTGAGAATTGTAGGTAAAATTAATTATTAAAATTTTTGATAGCATGTTATGTTTATTTGATCACTTATATTAGAATAAAACTATATATATTGGACAACTGAGACGATTAAAAAAAATCTTGGCACTCGTGAAAGGAAACAAGAGGTTTTAGCTTGAGGTCAAGTGAGTAATGAAAAAGAAAATAGTTTAATAAATAAATACTTTTAAAGATTTACAAACAAAAGAAGTTCAGTTGTATAATGTTCCTATTTTAGATTAAACAAACTTAGCTTTCAATGAAATAATGTACGAGAGCATACTAAAAATTCATATAACTGATTGATCAAAAACTGGGGAGAAATCTTCCTTTTCATAAAACCTTTACGACAATATAAATATTGGCATTCCAGCAGTCTTACCTGAAATACAAATTCCATTTCATAAGTTTTAGCAGCTTAATTTTTTTCTAGAAATATGAACTTAAGTAAAATTATAAGTGTTACATGTGTTTCCATTGATCAATGTAATAGATTTCTTAATATGCTTAAGAAAAATTAATATTACCCATAAAAAGGCTTAAATTTACAAAAATATTCACAACATTTTAAATTTTCTATATTTAGAAGATATTTGTTAATTAATTTTGAAGACCATATTTGAAGGATTTAATTGTTATATATACCATGTAGTTTAAATATAAAATATATTAAAATTAATAAAAAAAATATTCGAAATGTACAAATTTGAAAACTAGTATATTTATAAAATCTGAATAATATCAATCTATTCTGATACTATATGGTTTTTATAATTTTTTTTGTTTATATTTTCAGTTTGTGTTTTATAAGACAAATTATATTTATTCGGTTAGGGAGAGATTTAAAATTTTGTATCTTCCAAGTAACTAAAATTAATATAAATTAACATATGTATTCTAGTTCTATATACATTAGTACACTTTTAAATAACATAATCTGAGCTGATTAAAGTAATCAGATCACTGTAATTGTTAAAATATTAAATGATTTTTTTGTTTTCCTTATTTTAAATATGTAGATATAATATATGATAGATAAAATACTTTACATTTTATATTTTAATTTCAGCAATGGTTTTCTCCAAATATTTAAACATAGTAAAATAAGAAATACATCCACTTAGTTATTCAATAATATTATTTGTTATTAAATGCAATAATTATGCGTAATTAACTTTTAGTCAATGAGAACAAAGACTAAAAAATTTGAAGCAAAAAATTTAAAATAATAGTCCAGACATAAAAATGTTAAATAAGTTAATTTTGCAAAATTACTGTAAAATCAGAATGCATGTAAAAGAAATATATGATTATATTAATTAATAGTAAAATATAAACCAGTAGTTCACCAATAGTAATTCTGGAACACTCGAAGTTAAGCTGTATAGCATCACACTAACGATATCAAAATTTTAAGTTAAATAATTTTTACATAATAAATGAAGAAATATTATTCACAAATTTTCCCCCAATCCTATTACAAATTACACTTCAATTTAAATAATTTTACTGGATTATACTTTATTGTCATATTGAATATTTAACTGTTTTAAAAATTATACAGTGTAAAAATTATATGATAAAAGTGTTCACTTCAGACACAATTGGAATTCTGAAAATTGTATTTAATAAAAATATTAAAATAAACAATATCTAGAAAAAGAAAATTTTCCAATCCTTATAAAATTCCAAGCCTATGAAAATACGTCAAAATAATTTTTTTTTTTTTAAAAATAAATAAAACCTGCATTAATGAACAGATAAAAGTATGGTGCAATGTAAGAATAAATTAAATGTGTATTAGAGTACGATAGCGAATTCATCTACTCAATAGATTCATATTATGTTGTCAGATTCTGAAAAATTATCTTGATTTATTATTTTTATTTTCACTAATATTTTTTCAGTTGTGAAATATAATTACAGATTCTAGGTAGTGTATTTTGTTTTGATTAAGAGTAATTACCACTTAAATAATACATACATTTTTAAATTTCTAAGACAGAGTTGATTGCATGTTAATAATATTCATTTAATTACAGCCGGGGTAAGGTTACCCTATAATCATCGTCAAAAATCTCATGAAAACGGAACTTTGGAAGTTCACCACGTTGAAAGAGCAACAGACCAAGGGCCATACATCTGCGTTGCTACCAATAAAGTTGGTCAAACAGCTCAAAGCACGGTAATTGTTAGGGTTCAAGGTATGAAATTTTAATGCATCTTTCCACTATTTTATTTTTAATATATATATATATATATATATTAACTTACGTACTTTTTGAATACAAATCATAATAAATCTAGTGTATATATATATAACATTAATATTTTTTTTAATTTCAGAGTATTATTTCAAGTTTTTTTTTTACAAATTAAACTGTCCATTAACAAAATTATATTTTTTCCGTGAATAAATTATTTGTGACTTATTTATGAAAAATGTTTTCGAATAAAGTAAATGTGCAAAATTTCTGTTTTCTCATCAAGGAATTCGAAGGAGTTATAATGAGTAGTTTTAATACATAAAAAGAAGAGGTTGTTACAAAAAATTGCATTTTTAGACTAATGAATTTTTAATTTATGGCCAAGCACAATCCGTATTATTCAAATTTAAGAAAATACTTTGATTTTTAAGATAAGAATATACATATAAGGTATCATTAGAAAAAATATAAGATATTTTAGAAAGAATATAAGATATCATTAAAAAATATCAATAAATGTTAGTATTATCTGATGAAATTATACATGAATATTAAGAACTTGAATGTTTAGTCTTTTGATCAATTTCATCCAAAAACTGAGTAAGTGACTTTCAAATTTAAATTTCGCAGTTTTTTACTTAGCAAAAAGTGCAATTTTGTGGATTACAGTTTTTTTTTTATTAATTGTTTAAATTCTCTGAATTGATCAATTATTATTCAATTCTCAATGTAGCTCATCGACTCCTTATAAAACAGTATGCATTATAATCAAAGCATAATAATTTAGAGATTTTTCAATTAAAATATCTTTTTTACCGATGAATGTACCAGATAAAAATGTATTTAGATTTTTATATATAGTTAAATTGTGTTGCTAAACTTGCCATATTATTATAAATTGAGTTTTTGAAGTTTAAATTTTAATTTCTATTACTTTAATAAAAAAAGAAATAACTCAATGTTAAAACTTAATGCAAAAAAAGATTTCACTCACTTATTTTGGCAAATGAATTCTTTCTAAAATACAAAATAAAAGAAGCAATTATTGTTTCTGACATGAGTATATGCTAATCAGAACTTTGAAGTTTAATATAAAACCATTTAGATATTTCATATTTAAAGTTATACCGTCGTTTTATATTACAAGACAGTTTAATGAAAACTAGTTTTAATAAAGTCTGAAGTATTTTACAAATACAAAAAAGTAATGAAACTCTGAGATTTTATGATTAAAATTAAATATTCAATATTATTTATCTGAAGATTTATAAGGATACATTATATCCAGGATAGAGGAAAATAAATTATAGGTGTATTTTTTAAGTTATTAACATTTTCTAATTTTTTTTATTTTGACTGTATTGTTTGACTATCGACTTAATTATAACGATTTCTGATACTTGTAGATTTACAACTATATTTTACCAGAAATTTGTTTTTGTACCAATTATTTTAAATATGAAAATCGTATCAAATTTTGAAGGAAATTATTAGCACAAAAAACCAAATATATAAAGCCATAGAAAAAGGGATATGTAAGGCATATTTCAGTTATCTGCAAAACTCAGACCATGCAGGACATAAAAATAAATTAATTATGTTTTTATACATATCGATGCAAATATTAATAACGATATTTTTATAGATTTTCACTGATTATTCGCTTATAATTCAAAAGTATATTTGATCTGATAGCAAAAGATGTTTTTATTCTTATCATGTTTTTGAATGAGCTATATCTGATGTAGAGAGTATAAACCTATTGGAAAGTCATTTTTGCAAATCATTTTGCAGCTGTAGTCCATTGTTAATTTACGTCTTTACAGAAATGATTAAATGAGAAGTCAATTTGTTTATCCTTACAAACGGACCAAGCAATATATATATATATATATATATATATATATATATATATATATAACTATTAGTCCCTCGACATTTTAACTTTTATTTGGATGAAATATGTAACAATCATTCAATAAATGATATACAAAATACTAGCATTTGCATATCATTTATTAAAAGATTATTGGATTATTGCATGTATGATTAATCATAATGCTATTATTCGTAATTATTTTGTATTGAATGTTAATTATAAATTCTAAAACATTTTTTATTTGTTTTGAACTTAAGATATGTAAACATATTTTAAATAATATTTTAATATATAATTGCATATGTTAAAATATTATTTAAAAAATGTTTACATATCTTATATATTTTAATATATAATTACATATATCAAATATAGTAATGAAATTATATTATTATAAAATTATTAAGCTTATTAATTTCACAGATTATTAATAATCGCAGCGTTTTATATCTTTTATAGTTAAACCAGTTATAGAACCTTTTACATTCCCGAAATCACTGCGAGAAGGACAAAGGGCCTCCGTCCTCTGCACAGTAAGCAGTGGTGATTTGCCTTTCAAAATCCGCTGGTTTAAAGATGGGCGACCTATACCTGACAATATAGGTGTTCGCTCTAACGAGGTGGCTGACTATTCATCAACACTGTTATTCGAGTCATTAGCACTACATCATCGAGGCAACTACACTTGTGTGGCTGAGAATGACGCCGGCACCGTCAGTCATACCGCTACAATGGTAATTCACGGTATGGTACTACCCAATGCAGTAACCATCGCTAAACGTTGTTTCCGTTCTAACATTCTTTTGTTTTTTTCTTCTTTCTCATACCTTTCTCATTTAATGCTTGCTTGAATGTTATTTCACTTATCTTCTTGCATGCTTACATATTTCTAATTGTTATGGATTTGATTCAATGTCGCATGTTATATTTATAAATTATTGTTGCAAATTAAAAATAAATTGGCAATTTTTTTTTAAATTAGTGATATATATCTTTGCTGTAACTAAATATATATAATGCTATTTTATATATCATAACGTACAGTATATTTTTGTAATGAGTAAAGCAAATATTTGGCAAAAAATGTCCTAATAAGTAAACTGATTCTTTACAATAAGGTCATTCTTAATTGAAAAGAACATTTTAGAAATTTTTGTACGTTGATTATTTATTTCGAATAAAGTTTTATAAACTTTACACTTAATTAATTTATGTATTTTATTGCAAACAGATTATAATTAGAATTAAATTAAAAAAATAAAAAGCAGAAACATTGTAGAATTTATATTGATTATTCATTCGTATAATTTGTTTATATTTAGTATGATATACAATTTTTACTTGGATATACAATAATGTTACTTAATTAAAATAAAATTATTGTAATTAAATAATTATATTTAAACCCTTTGCCATCCAATAGAATTAAGAAAAAATATTTTTCGTATTTCTATTGTAATAATTGACGCTTAAATTCAGCAGAGTACTTCATATATGAAATTACTTACATAATTAATCTAATATAATCATTTTTATAATAAAATATTTTTTAAAAATCATAATCATTTATGTAAGTGAATGCATTTGTAAAAACAAATGTTATTAATTCATTCACAAAACCAGCAAAATATTTTAGAAATTTAAACATGATGCTTGTTATTTTCAAAAACGTTAATATTTTTATTAGCATCTTGTAACTATGCCCACACGCTCTTTTTCATTTTAATTTTTCTATATTCATATTTTTCATTTAATTACATACATTCAATTTTCAGTAGCATTCATGAAACAGATAATGCATATGCATAATCTTTCTCATTTAGGAATTTCTAAATCAATAGACGTCTCTGCTTTCCAAATAAACTTTTTTTTTTTTTATTTTATCAAGAACACATTATTACTGCCTTTTTTTTGTAACTCCTTCTTTTAAGTTTAATATAAAATATTGTAGCTACATTTTAACAAAAGGTAATTGAAATATATTTTATCATATTTTGAATTTGTTATCATGGAAATTTATTAGAAAGCGAAGTCCCAGTGATGATATTCATACGTGAAAAACGATCAAATAGGGACCTCTAAATTAATTAGCATTTTAATGCAATGTTTCTGCCCTGAGGAACCGAGCATATTTGCGTTGTACAATGTGCACATAATGAATTACGAGCTTAATTGATTTAATAAAATAAACTCTAAGCTATCCCAAAACAAAGTTACGAAATTTGTGTTTGCTAGGTTATCTTATTATTTTCCCAAAGAACTAAGAAATTATGAGTAGAAAAATAAACTAAAAACATTTTTAGCTTTTGGTAATTTAAAATAGAACTTATAATGTCCTAAGGATTTTTTTTTTTTTTTTTTTTTTTTTTTGAAAACTTAAATATTTCTTGACATTAAACTTTTATATATTATGATATGAAATTATATATGCTGCAATTGTTATAAAAAAACTCCTATTTACTGTTGTGAGACATGTTAAATTAATTTATTAACTAAAAGAACATTTTGCATTTTTTAAGGATTTTTACCACACGCATTTTTAATAAGGAACATGGAGTGTCATTTCTGAATAACCTAAGTATCTTTTATCGAAACAAATAAACCAGTTATGTTTTTCAACCTTCATGCAAAATACAAATTTATATAAGATATCCTGTATTATTTTAATTCTCCAACTATTAAAATAAAAGTGCATTTTTTGATTTTCAACGAAAATTTTTCATTAAGATTCTAATAAAAAAAAACATTAGTTGAATAAATGTGATATTTTTACAATCTCTTTACAGCCAAACATTCATTTAAAGAAACATGAGTTAAAGAGCATAAGAAAATTTCCTATAAAATAGAAGAGTTTAAAATACTGCTGCAAGCAATATAAAAGGAAAATGAAAAATATTGCATAATATTTTACAACAATAAAGAAATCAAAAAAATATTTATGGAAAACAAATGTTTGCTTTATTTACTTAGACAGATTTTAGTGGGTATTGTGTTACAAAATATAAACATGATTTAAAATTTTATTAACCGTTGATTTGAGAGGCCTTTTTCACACTTGAAATAAATAGTTTAAATCATAGATTTTAGAGCCCTTTTGTCAAACATGAAATAAATAGTGTAAATTTTAAAGGAAATAAAGATAGGAACACGATGGGGAATCGAGATTTGGATCTAAGCCGAATTACCTTTTGATTATATCTTAACTCAAGCGGAAATAAGAAAAACAGTTGTTATATAAACTATAAATTAAATAAATTTACTTAAATTTGTTTATTTTCTTATTTCTACAATATTTTAGCTCATTAATAATTAAGATATTATCACATAAAAATTAAATTTCATAAACCTTTAAATTTTTCTTAAGAATAAAAGATTTGATACGCAAGTCATAATTCTAGCAAATATGCTAGTATCTGCTTCATTTGGCTAGAATCATGAATTCTAATTATTAAAACTTCAATATGATAGCCAAAGATAGAATACAAATTATATAAGTTGACATATATCTTAAAGTTAACTTGCTACGAAAAACAACTCATATAACTAAAATGTAATCAAAAGTAAAAAATTTATCAAACTTTTACGAATATAAAATAGAAGTGATTATATATTTTAGTAAAATTAAATAAATTACAGTTTTAATGAACTATAAAGGAGGGTTGTTTTTAGCCTGTTGGGAACAAAATTCTGAATTAAGATTCATGGATTAAAAAACATAACTTCTAAAACATAATAAAATTCGATAATGTACTTTTTTTTGAAATACATAATTTTAAAATAAGTGAAACAATAATTCTTTGAAAAATGATTTTAAAATAAATGAAACAATATTTTTTTTTGTTATGTCCTTTTACAAAACTTCTTATTTATTGAATATATGAAATTGAGTGTATGTAAATCCTTCGATAACACAAACCGGCATGAACATTTAAAACATTAGGTTTACGAGATTTCAGATGTTCTTTGTTAAAAAAAACAATGAGACATTGCATTTGAAGTTGAAAAAATTTGCTGAAACATGTTACGTAAAGTTCAAACAATTTTAAATTTTGTATTTAAGCAGGTATATAAGTTAATTGAAAAACGGTATTCAAGAAGATATATCAAACTCATGCAAATAAATTAAAGAGAAACTTGTTTATAGTGTTTATTATATACAGCTTTCAATTTACTAACAAAAATGCTTGACAGGTTTTTATTTTTTAATTATCTCTTGCCTAAGTCCTTGTACTATGAGTGTGAGTAACGAAAGTCATACACTATGTCCTGACTTGAAACATAAAAATTTAATGCAAAAATACAATATCTTTTCTGGATATTTTATTTCTGACTAACCTGCTTTTTTGACACTATATAAAGGATAGCTTGACGCTAAAAGCTATTGTAAAGCCTTAACCTACCTCATGAGATGCAATTATAGGAGTAGTTCTAACGAAAGTGCTCTATTACTCTTTACGTTTCTCTATAATACATAAATGCAGTCTCAAATAGTAAATCATTTTCATGTGTTTTAAGAGTGAATATATAGGTTATTTTAATTCGGTATCCCTAGCAGACGTATGTTTAAAAAAATAGAATGCAATACCCATTTTCTTTTATTCATCAGAATACATGAAAATTACCATTCCTAAGATCAAGATCCTACCACTTAACCATGATAAGACTCTAGGCCATTATACTTTTCACATTCAAAGCATTCTTGTATGAGGTGAATAGTATGAGAGCGATTTTACATGATTAAAATAAAAACCTCACCAATTGCAGAAACATAAGTTGAGTATAAAAGACTCTAGTATGTATTCTCTATGCAAATGAACCTTGGGGCTCTATAAAGCAATCCATAGAGGACAATGCATTTTTTTAAAACTATCCTCTCAATACAAGAACATTACTTGCAACATTAACTATATATTTCATTTAATCTTCTGTGTAAATAAAAAGAAATATCATTAGTTCTATTTTCTTAATAGGTTAATATATTAATAGTTATTTGATAAAATAAAGTATTAAGTATCCTTAAATTTTCAGTCCTTTACTAATTTTTGATAAACAAAAAGTATTATATTCAATTTCAATAATTCCTCTGGTAAAGAATAATTAATAGGGTCCATAATAATTGTGTTCCAATATTTAGACTATTATGCAGAATTTTGCATTATATTTTACTGATGTCTTTGGTGTAGAAGAAATCAGTGCTGTTTTATCATGAAAAGAAATTTAAATTTGGTTAGGACTGTAAATTCGTAACGTCTATGACGTAAATAGTCAGGGGTACTTAACATCGAGTATAGATTATTTCATTACATCTGCAAGAGATGGAATCAACAATTAGAATTAATTTCCGTTTCAAATAACCATGAAATGACGAAATTTACCAATATTTTAATATTATAGTGCAATCGACAAGCTTTAATTTTGCAATTAGTTTCATGCAATATATTTCTATTGCCAAATTTTACATGTTTTTTACACTTTGTCTATGATACACTTGATTAATATGTTACGGTTTAGTTTAAGATTAACAGTTTATTTAAATATCTATTTACTAAAGTAGATTTTTAATTAAACAGTTGGCTATGTCAAATCTATTGAATAAAATGTATGCACCACAACTTGATCGTATATTTCTATTTGGTATAGCTTTCAAACCTTCCAGCAAGTCAAAATTGAAACACTTTCGTTCCATTTTCGTTCATTTAATATATTCAGTTTTTCTATTACTTTCATATTAAATGTTCGTTATGAATATTGATTCATAAATAAAGCTTAACTATCAAAATTAAGTACTAATCTTAAATGCATCTCGGAAATTGGCATTTTTCTTTTTTATAATGGGATCATTAAAGCTGAATGAGGTATTTTGGTATAAATTAATGGGCAAAAAATAACATATTCATTTCAGAATTTTTATTTAATTTTTACAAATTAGATATAAATTGCGAACAAGTAGATGATTATCTCACAGAAACATGATGCAAAAGAAAGCGATTCATTTTTCAAACATGATTCTAATATTCAAATTAATATTACATGGAAAAAATTAGATTAAAATATTAATTATTTAAGAAAAATATGTTTTAGAACATTTTTATATCAATATATGAAGAGAAATACTTCTTAAAAGAAATTTTGAACACACTGCGGCAAATGATTAAAAAATGTTTTTTCTAGTTACTATAATAATAGATATTTATTTTAATAGAAAATCTCTGTAATGGAAATTATGTATATTATGAAATTCACGCTAGTGTACTACTTGATATTATGATAAAAATTTATCTGCTACCGAATTATTACACACTGAAGTAATGTGAGTTATACAGTTCTTATAATTTTAAAATATTTCATTAAAAATTGAAATTTTAATAATAGTATATGCAATTTTAATCATAAATGCTAAAAATACATTCTGAGAAAAATTAAAAAAAAAAAGTATAGGATGTGAAAATGCATTGTATTTTAATTAACTTGCAAAGGAATACATTTAGGCATGAGAAAATCACGAGTGCTTAAAAATTTCTACCGTAAAATAAATATTATTAAGCAAATATACTATCTTAGATGCAATAACATAAAAATTAATTAACATGGAGCACGATATAAAAAATGCAAAAAAGAAAATTGATATTTTTCCTCTTCACAGATTTCATTTCATTTAACTATAAATATAAACATGTATTAAATTTAAAAAATTAATTTTTGACTTGCAATTAAAAATTTTTTTCAGAATATTTGATTTCATTTTACTTCAATATATAATTAAAAATTTATAATGAACTTTAGCTATAATGTATAACTAATTAACTTATGAATGGGGTTTTAGAAACAAGTACTATACCCACTACATTTTCTATATTAATTAAATATTCTCATTGTTATAACAAATAAATGCTTGATATGTAAATATTTTGAATAATTATTTATTTATAAAATTACAATGCAATGCAAAGAAAGAGTAATTTTGAATAATTTATTTTTAATTATATTTTACGAATTTTTATGCGCATTTATAACTATGTTTGCTTACAAAAATGAATTTAGTATTAAATGCTATGATTTAAACAAATCAAATTAATTTTTTATTTAGTTGTACTAGTAAATATGTTCAATCTATGCTAAGTATTTTTGCTTTTATAATAATATTACATTTGATCTTTTTATCTCTGTCAGGATAAATTATATTACATTTTATATGTAAATTTCCATATTTGTATCTTTGATGCTAAAATAATAGGTAACTGACGTCATATTCTTTACATAAATAGGTATTTACAATGTTTCAAAATTATATTTTTAATGTCGTCATTGATTCAAATAGTAATTTTTCAATATCTAATATTTAGGAAGGAAATATATATGCTATAATAGAATATTACTTTAAGATAAAAGTGGATGTTTATTCAATTAAAAGAGAAAAAAGTAAAAAAAAATAAAAAAAGTAAAAATTACATTAGGAGACTATCGTGCTTTGTACAAAGACATTGCGTAAAATAATACTTAATTTTTTTTTAAGAAGAGTGATTTGTTTACGTAACATTTTGAATATAATTTCCACATGCTTAAATCTAAATGTCTTATGTTATGAATACTCCAATTTTATCTGGAAATTCAGAAAAAAAGACGGAATTTTTTAACTGTATATTAATTATAGATGGAAATAAAAATAAAACATCCAAAACATTTTGGGAATAAAAACAACAGCATGTTTTTCGTATCAAGAAAAATTAATTTCTTTTAATCTCACTGTTAAAAGTTAAAAATTTAACGACTTGTCTAAGTTGTTGTTGTTTCTGATGACACTTGGCAACCCCAAGCCCGCCAATCAGAGACTAGGTGAATTAAGTCAGAGAGAGAGAGAGAGCGTCTTCCGTTTTTGAATAGACCACTTTTATACGAAGGTGGAAGTACCACTTTTGGCTCAAAGATGACAGCACCATCTGAGTCTTCCAATTTTGAGAATGAAACTAGAGAAGACCCATAGTCTAGGTCCAACCCCCCCCACCCAGAGATATTAATTTATAATGTGAAAATGGAGGACATTACGACCCGACAGATTTTACGTGCCCCAGCCGCCATGAGTGAACACTTGTCTAAGTAAGCAGCATGAGATAAATCTAAATGTTGTCCAATTCTACGAGTGAGCTTAAGTAAGCAAGTCTGATTTTCCTAGGGTTAGTTTTTTTTATTGTATAGCTTATAATAGTTAAAGCATTGTTGTAGTGAACGTATCTACTGATTGAACTTAAATGTATCTTCCTTTAACTTACAATAATATTGCTTAAAACCTTTTTTTCTAATAGCGGGGCACTGGGTGATTGATTTGCCATTCACAAAAAGGCCGCATATTGCTACTCATTTAGTGTTACCTGGTGGGCACCTGTGAACCAAATCACAGAGGTACAAGTAGCATTGCCCACGTCACACCACCACAAACCCGTTTATAGAGCAGGCCACATTCATCCATCAGGACAAAGTTACATAGAGGAAGAGAAGAAACATCCATGCGTAAACCAGGATTCGAACAAGGGACCAATAACCCAGGAGTCAGGAACGCTAACCACTCAGCCATTGGCTGGTTTTTGCTTAAAAATAGATAAATTAAAATTAGGCTCACAATAAATAATGATTTCTAATTTAAATACATAATACAAATTCTAAATAAAATCTCTCCTGTACATTTCATCCCATTCATTAATATTTAAATTAGCACAACATGAACGAATGCGAAATTTACTATACAGAGAGTGATTTACAAATTTTCGAATAGTTAGCTCGAATGTAGCAATCAGAATGTGTTCAAGTTACGGACTTGATTTTCTTTTCTTAAGTTTTCCCTTCTTTTCTTCTCTTGCATAACCAGAACTCACTATTAAAATTGCAAACACTTTAAAAAATTTTTCAAGACGGGAACATGTTCATAAATTTGAACTTTTAAAATAGCTATAAGCTATTGAAATATTTCAAAACAAACTGATGAAACATAAAAATCAAAAGGTTGTAATTGATTAATATAGTAGAAATCAAAGGTAAAATTGCTCGATATTAATTGTGTTACTTTTTGGTTAACAATTTATAGTCTTCAGTTTATGAATCTATTAGTAGCAATACTTTGATACCACTTTTATTAGTCATACTGAATGCGTATAATAAATTAAAATTAATGAATGCGTAATAATATATTTTTTATGAAATCTTTTCTTTTTTACATTATTATGTTTTTCAATACTGAATATTTATTATCTGATTACTTTAAACTACTTTTGACTATAACAGAATTATCACACGGAAATATTTGGCAATCCGAAAAGAAACTTTGATTATATGTAGCATTTACTAAGAAAATTGAGATCAAATAATATATTTGATCTAATTATAAATATTGAGCAATATAAGCATTCTGCAATCACTTTGAACCCAATAGTATTGTGCATAAGCTTTCCAATAAAATAATTCAATATAAAATTTATTCTATATTTTTTTTTTATTACTGACTGTACATATGAGGAAAAATTAAGACAATATGCATGTTGAAATACTCTAGATGTGATTTATTATGTTTTTATTTGTAAAGCGCGTTTTCACTTATCAATCATCATTTCATTCCAATAACTTTTCAAAACGTCACTTTAATTTTAATTCACATTCAACTGCATCTAGATTGTGAACTAGAAATATGCATGATTCTTAATTTAATGCTCTATATCTATACCCATAAATAAAACATATGAGTTACAATTACTGCAACAACAAAGATAAGAGGTGGTTATATATGCTTTTCTAAATAGTAAAATATATTTTAGCAAATTTTATTCATTTGTTTTAAATGTTATGAATATTTACTTTCATTTGATATTAAATTTTTTAATCCAGCCGTTTATTTTTAAACAATTTAATACATTCCCATAGTTTTTTATGTACAAAGGATTACTTCATCCCACGCTGTAATCATTTACCTTTAACACTCACTTTATTACTCACCTGGGCAAATAAAATCAACACATGCTTCTGCTTAAGCTCTTATGAAATTCGCGTCAGCCGATGGGACAACCTCTTCGATTACCCAACCATAAAATTCCAACCCGTTACCCATGGGATTAGGTCAATCAAGAATTTTATGATCCACTGCGGGAAATGTAACAGCGTAAACACTGAAGACGAAAACAAATTTCTCGCGCTAAAACTATCTTCGGCGTTCTGCTTTTCAATTACCTACTGGACCTTGGTGAATTTTTCACAATAAAATTTTAACTTTTATGCCCCCGTCGTAAAAATATATCCCCTCTTCCCTTCCTGCACTTAAAGAGGTTGAAAACGTTGTCGATGGAAGAAATTACGAGCCGGAGGTATCGCATTTGGTCGAGGATTTATAGCGACAGATTCAAACTTAAACAGTTGGCGACTAATGAATGCTGTTTAGCAGATAAAATGGAGCTTGAGGTGTTTTAATTGAATCTGTTAATATTTTCGTATGGATATTTAAGACAGTGTTAAGCACTTCCCCATACTCAAAGTTTTCCTATTAAACCATCTAAATACTTTGTTCACAGCATTTTCCAATACTGTTTTAATGAATCTTGAATAAACTAGTTAATTTTACTGTACAAATGAGGATAAAAATGTTAAAATTGCTTCCATAGTAGTCTAATTAATTGTCATAAAATTTAAGAGTGAACTAAATATATCCGTAATATACAATGTAAATTGTACATTAACTATACCATAAGGGTAGCAATTAACGTTTGTAATACGTTTAATTAATATTAAAAGCTAATATAATTGGTGTAATAAGCAATAAAATGCATCAATTGTTGTGTACTAGATTGAAATAGGACCTAAAACTTATCCAACAAAATTTTACGTTGCCTCAATCATAACTTTGTTATCAAATCCATACTCTATTTTATTAAAATACATAATTCGTTTAGCTAAAGTTCAAAGTAGATAAATCCTAATAATTTTCTTACTATCTTAATATCAGTATATAATACTGATATTAAGATAATCAGTTAAGTATATGTGTAGTGGTTGAAACTAAACATATATTATACTGATTATTTTAATAAATAAATTTCCTACTTTTAAGAAATTGATAATTTTTCATCATCTCACTATCTATTTATATGTTGTTTTTTCTGCTTTTTTGAATGGGATATTAATGCTTTCTGTATTCGTACATCTTTTCCCATTTATATTTGTTCTACTTATTTCCACACATTTAATTTTTTAGGATATAGTATCTTTAGCTGTAAAAAACTACAAATTGCATTGAAATTTGCTTCTTCATGTATCCTTTTCCTATTTTTGTACTCACGCACACACATACACATCATCATTTTATTTCATATATACATATATATGACAGTATAACTTACTCTCTTAATCAAAAAATATAGTTTTATTTGTCTACGTTAAGAGATAAATGTGAATACGCTTAATTTGACTTAAGTATGAATGAACATAATTTATTAGTACATTAAAAAGTAAAAGTAACTATATACTTTGTATTTTTAACTGTGTGTAAGTATTTATCATTTATATTCTCAATTGTAGCTATGTTTATAATTTATAGGTAAAATAAGATAAAATTGGAAGAATTTTTTTGCTGAATTAATATAGATTTGTATCGTTAAACTTCAAGTAATTTAAAAACATCATTATATTGTTGATAATGTAATTAGCATCAATAATTAATTACGCTATCATTAATGAATTTTATACATCATGTAATATTCACTTTTTCAAACAATAATTATGACAGCTACTTTTTTATTTAACAAGACGTACGTAAGTTACTTTTTATACTTACATCTTATACTTACAACAAGCTTACAACTCAAATCCTATTTACACTGTGAAATTAGAATATAAATAATGAATTATGCCAGAAGCTATTATGTATCATTATTCCTTTAAATTACAAGCCTATAAATATCTAACTAACATGCATAAACAAATTTCTACTGGAAATTCTCTTCTGTATCTTTTACGAAAATTGTATACTTTATGTAACTTAAAACTACTTATCAAGGATCAGTATTAATTTTGCTTAAATATTCATGGTCGTTACAAAAGAACATCTTACGGCAGAACATCTCCGATTCTTATCTCTCTTGCTTTCACCCTGGCTCTTATCCAGGTTTTGGAACGGCAATTAGAATTGGTCTGAATGCGAGCTTAAGGCTAAGATCACGCGATATCACGTGGCCTTGGTAAAAGTTTCTTTTAGCTAAATTTCAATATTTTTTTCTCTTCCTTTATCTTTCCTAAAAGTTCTGGATGTACTGCGTGGATGAAAAAAAAATGCGTTATGCTCCTTATAAAACAGATACATTTTAAGCTTTTGAGATGGAACTTTTATCTTATCAGAACATCTTTCTCTTTTAGCAGATGTTCTTTGTTGTGAATAAATTAATGCTTGATTATTCTGAAATATTCTTTCGCAAAGATATATTTAACTTCGTTTCACGATATTTGTATTTGTTTTCACTTTAAATGAAATTATCCTTATCAGTACACAAAAAAAAAAAAGAAATCGTAAAAAATAAGAAAAAAGAAATCGTTCTTGAAATTTTCTACATTTATATAAATATGAAATAAATTTAATAGAAAAAAATCTTTCATTAGCTAACCCAATATTGCTTACATTTTGTTTGAAATTGCATAATCTTAAAATTGTTAAATGTATTCCATTTATAAAAAATACATTTATAGAAATACCTTTTTTCAATAATAATTTTGATTTCTTCTTAATAAATAAATCCAAAATAATAGAAAATAAAATTTAGAATTTTTATTTCTACAAAATAGAGTATACTTCAAAATGATAAAAACAAGTATTTTTAAAATTATATATAATAAAATGCATTGTGTATGACTAAATTAATTGTAAAATAGTAGAAATATTAATCTTAAAATAATCAAGTATAGCAACTAATTAAACATACAAGCTTAATAATTTACGATAGTTTTTTTTTTCTTTAAGAAATGAACATGAATTTGCTATTGATAACAAGCTTTTTCCTCTATCCTTCTTCATCACTGACTTTGTATGTTTTGTTTAAAATATTTTAATTTGTACATAATTTTCTGTGCAGCCTAAAATATATTTATTGACTTATCAGAAGAATTATTTAATCATGAAAATACATTTTTAACTATTTTGTTCTAAGGGAATCTGTGGTGAAGAGGCCTTTATGCATTTTATTATATATTTGTTATATGTTATAGTGTTTAGTATTGAATCCGGGACCCTTTGCTCTGAATAATGGTGTCCTTCAGTTGACAAAGGTGCGTCCTTAATTTCAACTAACTGGAACATTAATCAAATCATCAGTGAGTCTCAAATTGGGCTTTTGAAACCACCTAGTGCAGCCCAATAGCTATAGACTATTGTGAGGCATTTTTAATTCCCATAGCCTTTAACCATGACTTTTTAAAGATAACATGACCATGTTCTTGTGTGGCAAGGGATGATATCTGAAAATTTCCCAAGCGCTCACATCGACAGTTGCTTAAGGTTAAGGCAGAAGTTCAACATCTATATTCCGTTGTTCATTAATATATGAAATTGAATATTGAACATTATTCTCTGGGAAGAAGTGTCTTATTATTGAATCACCGTGAGCCCATCCCACTTCAGACTTGGTTGTTTGTAGTGGTTTTATAATCCATTTTCGGATGTTGATCCGGTCCTACCAACCCTAGTGTGCAAAAGTTGACTGCAGAGCTCCAATCAATCCAATATTCATATTTGAGAGATTTGTATCACACAATATTTTTTCTGTATTCCTTCTTGAAAGCAGTTATCACTAGCTTCAAGAGGATAAAAACGCAGTATACACACAAAAATAATTATTGCAGTAAAACTTAGGCGTGTGTGTTTTGTAAAGTTATTCCATTAATTATATTCTTTAATTTAACTGCAACCGTTTAATTTAATAACCGAACATTATATTATAATAACAATTTTCTTTACAAGCACTACTGAATTCCGATTTTAACTTTTTGTTAACATCTAAAACGTCATATATGAAGACAAATAACACATATGTTTTAGGAATATCCAAATAAAATGAATACTTTAATGCTTAATAATCTGTAAGCCGTGAATAATTTACACCAAGCATATTTCATATATAAATAATAATCATGCAGTTTATTAAAATCAAATAAAGTATGAACTTACATATTATACTACAATGTGAAACAACTGTGAGATTATTAGTACAAACAACTGTAATGGAAACTTTTCCAGTCATTGTTCACGTTTTAGTAACTGGATTAAAATGAAGTGTCACACATGAATACCTTTCATGATTGTCCAAAAATAAATATAAATAATTGATGATGACCGTGGAATTATTTGTTGCGCAGTTTAGTTTAACAAGCTTGTTTTGCTACCAGCAAATTACATATGAATTGTTAAGGTAACTGAGAAAATGTATTTGAATAATTTGTAAATTCTTCGCACCATTACTTGAATAAATGTTGTTCTATTACTTAATGAATTATCGGATTTTTAATTTAGATTATCTTTCTCTTATTAATTTTTTTACCTCTAATTTTGTTAATTTCTTAATATTTCATTTAAAATTAAATATTTTTCAAGATATTGATCTGAATCTGAATAATATTTAATTTTAATGTATATCCCTTAATTTATTTTCAATTTAATAATTTACCTTTATAATTTGAGATGATAATGAAATTATTGTGACTAAACTATCAAGTTATTTTTTAATGTTATAAATTCGAATTATTTGTTTTCTAGCAATGATTGTTTGAGGGATTAATAACAATGAATGAAATTATTTTAATTACTAATAATGTATATTTCATTCATTTGTATATTCACATATTATTTTCATTAAAATTATTTAAATTCTTTCGAGAATAATTTTCGAAATATTGCTTATATATAAAATATATTACAAGCTATATTTTATGTAGGTAGAATGAGTGTTATTTTAGTATGCTATATTAAAGACGATAAAACGAAATTATTTTATTCCGATATATTTTGATAATTAAATAACTCAAGCTTTCATTTGTGAATTTATTTATCAAATTCATGGCTAAATTTTTAAATAAATTAACAAAACATGAGACTCTGTTGTCATTTGTGGGTCAACTCATTGAATCATTTACTCTTTCAGAATAATGTTATAAATACTTTATTATTTTTAAAAACGGATTATATATATATATATATATATATATATATATATATATATATATATATAATGTTATCAATACTAGTAAGTATGAAGTGCTTTTAAATAGATTTTTGCCCTTAAATTTCAATTTATGAATTCATTTTATCTCAAATAAAAGATAATCATAACTAACTATTAGTCTCCTGAAATAACAAATCAAAATCACATTTGTCATAATAAGTCATCCTTTTTAACATCCTCCTTCGTTTTGAGTTCATAAGGTATATTACTCTAAGAATTTGAAAGGAAGTCACGATTTCATTCAATCCATAAGATTGATGGATTTTTCAATTGGTTATGGGAAAAAATAATTTACTTTTCTTGAAACGCTGTTTTCCTTATTCTTTCAATTGTGATTCTATTCACTTGTTTCACAGGACCATCAAATGCCGAACTGTTCACATTTTACCCACTAGAAAACTTGGCACGTGTGCAATAGGCGAAATTGTAAAAAGAAATGATAAAAAAGCAATACATGGTTATCATTCTCTCTGGGGAGCCCTGCTGTCAAATTCTCTTTTATCTGAAGATCCAGTGGACTACTCAAAAAACGAAATTGATTTTGTTCTAAGTCCAGATATTTGGCAACTTTCCGGAAACGCGTAAAGGAGTAATGTATGATTTACTGTAAGAGATATCGAGGCCAATAAAAATCAATTATTAAAATCCTCTAAAATAGAGCTCTAATTTTTTTAGAAGCAATTTATGGAAATACTTTTTACGGTATTTGTAACTTTATGTAAAATATTATACTTGTGAATTTTTTTAAAAATATTTGTCACAAAATTTTCTGTTAAATATATCAGAAATACAAATATAACTGTGAATGATTAATGTTGTGTCTCTTTTTAAATTTGCAATTATTTCTGATAATTTTTTCAGATAAATTAGTTCTTAAAAATAGGAAATTAATGATAACGTTATTTGTAATGCTTTTTCATATAATATATTTAAAATATATTATGTTGGAAATTTTAAATAAGTGCGTCAAATTAAATTAGATATAATTTAAATTGAATGAATTAAAAAGCAAATAATGAGTAATATTTTCTATAGAAAGCAATAAACTGCTGTATTTATACTTTGTTTATTTGTTTTTCGATTACTCTTACGAAACATTTATGTAAAACATACGAAAATATGCAAAAATGTTATTGTTTCAAATGCTGTATATTAATATGCAATTTGATGACTTGAAAAAAGTAAGAACCAAAACAAATTCATAGTTTTTATTTAAAATAATCGTTGAAATAGAAATTGATATATTTAAGTAAACATTAGTAAAAAATCAAACCTATTTGAGCTGATTTGTACTTTTTTTCATAAAAATAAAATGTAGTATGTTTTGATTTTGGTAGTTTAATTACAAAAAATTCCTTTGACAAGTTTTTTAAACTATTCAAATTAGCAGCAAACTTCAACATAAACATTAATAATAACAGATAACACAGGGTTTAAATTATTTTATTTGTATGATTTCTGTTTTAATGAATTATTATAAAAATTATTGTTGAAAATCTTTTTTAACTTATGATAAAACTAAAACACTTTTGCTAGAGATTAAAATCTGTTTTTCTACCTTGCAGATTTTGAAAAACTCTATCATACTCATTCATCATATTTAATTAGCTTAATAAAATTAAATGAAAAAATTATAATTTCTCTCTTTCACCTTTATTTGAATAAATTTTTCTTGAGATTGCTTTGGATGATTAATTTTAAGAAACAGTTTTTCAACTTTTATATTCTCAGTCCACTGAAATTTGAATTTCTAATCTCTGCACGCAAGACTGCTTGAAATTAAAAATTATTAGTTTTTGCAAAACAAAACACTTGAAATACAACAAAAAGAGAAATATCCTTTGCTTTGAAATATCCCCAGGTTATAAATTTATTTTTGGAATTTTGTAAATATGTGTCTTCATAAGTTTTTTAATGGGAGTATAGAAAAATATAAATTCAACGAACCATTCTGTAGCAAAATTTAAAATAGTCTGTAACTTTAATCTCAAACAATTCGGAAATTAGTGCATTTAGATTCCTTTCTTTCAAAATTGTATCTTCCTCAATAGAATAATGCATGTTTACTAAGAACCTATTCCTAAGGAAAATTGCCTTCTTATAATAATACATTTTTTGAAGAGGAAAGTGTTTTCATAATGCTCTGAATGACCCAAATAATTTACATATTGTGTTACATTTAACAAAGGAAAATGTTTCTCACTAATAACAGCATATCAATACTACATAAAAGAAACCACAAGCAATTATAATTTTAGAACGATATTAGTGATAAATTATAACAATATTTTTATATTATTTATATAAAAATACTTCAGGCATTATCTTACTCAAAATAGCATCAATGGTGAATTCTTAGAATCATTCTTTACCTCTCTCTTTGCTCTTTAGCTAATCTTCTACACGTTTAATAAATATTTTCATCTTTTTAATATGTAAAGTGTTATATTAAAAACTGAATTTAATAAAAATAATATTAAAAATATTTTTTTAAATTTTCCCTTAATTTAAACATAAAAATATTTCAATCAGAAATATTGTTGTGAGAAATTATTTCATTGAAATTGCAGAAATAAATATTGTATTTAATAACATGTAACAATTTAATAACATGCACATTTATCCCTAAAATTAACTAAAAAATAGTAAATATATTTCTAATAAAATAAAGTGCTCAACAAATAACCCATATCTCCTTTCCCAAAACTCAATATTATCACAGTAGGCCTCGGTGGCCTGGTTGGCTAGGGCGTCGTTCTCGTTACTAAAAGGTGGTGAGTTCGAATCCCAGCTTAGCCGAAGATCTGTCGTGTTCATTAATGGCGACTGGGGGCTGGGGAACGTAAAATATGTCGGGTCGCTATGTCCTCCATATTCCCATTAAAAATTAATACCTCTGGGGGTGGTTGGAGCCAGGCTATGGGTCTTCATTGGTTTCAATCCCTAAATTGGAAGATTCAGATGGTTCTGCCATCTATTAGCCAAAAGTTGTACTTCCACCTTCGTATGAGGGTGCTCTATTCAAACACGGAAGACGCTCTCTCTCTGACTTCATTTGCCTAATCTCTTGACAAGAGGAGCTTGGCATTGCCAAGTGTCATTAATAACAACAACAACAGTATTATCACGACTATAGGATGCTGTAAACTATATTTATTGTCAAAAAAGTTTTTAAAACAAATATATATCCTTATTTAAGTCATTTTTTTTATTGTAATCCACTTGCGAGTATAATTATTTTATAGACTAATGTCTTTTGTAAAAAACGTTTCAATCAAAATATAATTAAATATAGCAACGTCATTCTTCTAATAATTTGTTTTCTTCTCAGGTGTACTTAAAGTTTCTGGCATATTAAAACTAAAATCAAAATTATTAATTACTTTTGGGAGAAATTTTACCATAAAGTACAGTGATGTTTTTGCTATGTGTGGAGTTTATAATTATATAATTTAAGATTAAAAATCAAATTTCATATATACAGTTACTTGAGAAGCAACATTTAAATACGACAAGAAGTTTATTAATTTGTTTTAAATAAACTTTTTCGATAAATATTGAAAGTCGAAACTACACTAAAAACTTTATATTCGGAGTCACAAATATTTTGAACAATTGACAAATTTTGAAAATATGATTTTTATTATTTCAGATTAAATGCTGAATTATATATATATATATTATATTATTATAATATATATATATATATATATATATCTGTGTGTGTGCTCTTAGAATATACACCAGTGTCTTTTTAAGATAACAATAATTTTCAAACAAATTCAATAATATTTAACTTACCTTTATTGAATATCGATAAAATATTTACATGTTGTGTTAATAAATTACTAAATAATAATAGGTGGAACTTTGTTATATTCCATTTATGTTTTATTTGTAGCATTTTACTATTATTTGTGGAAAATTATTTATTGTTATGTATTTTACTTAGTATATAATGCATTTTTCATAGTAAATAAATTATATGGACAGCCATTTAATTTGAAATTAACATGTAATATTATATTCAGAAACAATCGTTCGGTGGCATTTTCTCAATGGTTAGAAACATTATTATCTCTGTCAACAATAGTTACTTGACCTCATTGTCAGCACTAATTATTTATCTGTATTTAAACTCCCAACTGTGGACCTGTAGACCCATTTGTTAGCTCGTGTAACCGATAACATAATATTTGCACCATAATATCTAATGACATTTTCATTTGTGACTAGAAGTGAACTTATAATAAATTATATATGGTATGCATTTAGACATTTGAGAGTTTCACTTAATTCATATCAAGCAAAATGTATGTTTTACATACGAAACAAAAGTTAATAGCATTTAATAATGTAACTATCTACTAATCTGGACATCAGTGGTTGACTTTGTAACAATGTTACACAGAAAATAATATATCTCATGGTGCATATTGATAGAGAATCATTTTCATTTAAATATTTCGGAAGTCTATTTCTTTTTAAATTTCTTCAAAAATCCTTAATTTTGTTTTATAAAAGAAATAAGCTATTCTTTAAAAAAAATATATTTCGTTGTTTGAAAAAAGATACAATAAATACATTCTTCACAAAGATAGTTTCCTTAATGCATTTGTTTTATTACACATAATAGGATTAAACATTCTATCTAATATTTATGAACATTTCACTAATGAAAAAATTAACTTTCAGTTGGAAATAATTATAACAAGTTTCAACTCGAATTCCATTAAAGATAGAAAACGAAATTACAGAATTTTAAAATTATTTAACAAATTCATTTGAATTAAAATAAATACTAGATGTGAGTCTTCAGTATTCTCACTAAAAGTTAAAAACATGAAAAGATAAATAAAAAAAACAATGATGAATAATGTTTTAACTAATTCAGTTTTGTTTTCATTATATTGCTGTATGTAGGGAGTGTTATGTCTTCAGTTGTCAAAATCTTGGACACAAAATAGCATATAATATTTTCGAAAATATTTTTTATTATGCAATTAATCAAGTCAATTGAAGCTTTTTTTTTTCTTATTTTAAATAATTGTTTATATTTTAACATATTAGTGCAATAGATAAGACAGACAAAACGATCAATAATCAGCACTTTTCATTTTGCATTTGAACCTGATATAAATATTTTGATTCCAAACTTCAAATTCGAAATACATTATCAAGCATTTAAATATATTATACGCCGAAAATACTTAGCGTTATTTCTGTAATTAGCTATTCAATGTTCTTATCGATATATAAATAAAATAATATGTATTTAACGATAAAAATGATAAAAGGAGTTGAACCGTAATGAATGACGCTGGCACCCTACAATGAGTATGCTTTCACACATCCAACTTATTGGTGGCAGTTTCTGGTGGCCTGGGCACTTTGCCAATTCGAATGTTTTCGAGCCCATTCCCACACCCTATAAGCGGCACCAATTGCTCATGCGACCTATTTTTTTCTTTCTTTTTTATTTAACATAGTGTCCAAACTAAAAATCATTCTTTTTTTGAAGGAATATTCTAGATTCATTGTGATTTGTGTTGAAATCCATTAAGAGCATTTATTTCTTTGAGTTGTTATTTAACGCCTTTGTTTAAATTGAAAATTCTTATCAATTTATTAATCAGAGAAAGAATACATTTCTCGGTTTTTATGGAAATGTGTTTGGCAGTGAGACATCTAATGACTTTTTTGGCTATTTTCCTTAAATACTGTATGTATAATTGAAATACATTAGAAAAGATAGCTGGATGTTTGTTACTAATCTAGACATTTAAAGCTTTAAGACATTTGGCTTTCAAACAAAAAGTGCAATATTTTGAAAACAATTTAATATTGTATAAATCTTTGTTATCTTATAATTTGCATTAATACCCCTTAATAATTTTTATTAAAAATCTTCTACTTAAGTAAATTATTCATTATTACAGATGAATAAACTATGCAAAATGATTCAATTTCTAATATGCTTCAATTTAAACAATACAAGTCTTAAATATAATAAGATATAAAATTACGATCATATGTTTTGAAAGAAACACAAAATATACAGTTTTTACTTCTGCTTTAATTTAAAATTAAAACACAGTGCCCAATAAAAATAAATGAATGATTTAAAAAAGAAACTTTTGATGAAATATTTTTTGTACGCCATTAAAGTTTTAAAAATAATCTTTTTTTAAATATAAAAGTTTACAAAATGCATGCTGTAATAACAAAATGGATGACTAAAATTATTACAAATTATCAGTTATTTCTTTAAAATTTTAAGTAAGTTAGAAATAATAAATGGTTTCATTTTACATTAAAACATGATCAACAAAATAAAAGCTCAAAGTTGTGAATAAATGTAGAAAATTATACAGTAAAAATAACAATTTGATTTCGTGTGTAAATGCTTAACTTTCTATATGAAATATATTTCTTCTTATTTAGTTTATATAAGACTTCATATATACGTTTTAATTTAATGTAATCCGTTGAAAATAGTTGACTTGGAAAAAGCTGGAAATTATTTTTATTGTTTTTTCTGCACCGCAATACCTAATGATTATTGCTGAGAGAACAACACCTAAATATTACAATTTTAATTGAAGAAACAAGGGATATTTTATTATCTATTTATTTATCTAAGTTAAAAATTAAGGGATTGATTTTACATCATTCAAATTAAATCAATATGTGTTCTACTTCAACAAGAAAAGAAAAAAATATCCACACCGTTTTATTGAAGCTTTCTGCAAAAGCAATATATGCTAACGATTTATAAATCTTATCAATTTAGTTTTACAAACATTTTTAAGATAACTGCCTGTTATATTTATTTTACCATAAGTTTACCTGTCTAGTGGTTAGCGTACCTAACTACAGATGGGTGGGACCTGGGTTTGAATCCTGGCTCGATCATGGATGTTCTCTCTCTTTCTTGTCTTTGTCTTTTCTTTGTGTGTGAATGGTTGCCTACCCTATAAACGGGTACCTATGGCATGTGTGTACTGAGGAAGTCGGACTCCACACCAAATATGGTACAGTTGGAAAAGTGGAGCAGCGCACCCCATATTGCCAGCTTGGCTGGCACAAGACAACAACAACAACCATAAGTTTATATTTGAATAGAAATAAAGAAAAATATTATATAATTCAAAATCTTCAAAAAGGTTTTGTAATCACAATATTTTGTACTTGGTATAGTTATCAATATCTTCTTTATCAGTCCTTAATTTTATAAGAAAAGTTATTTTATTAAGAGCTCATTTTAAGTGTTAAAATTAGGAAGGATGCTTAACGTTTATTACTAAGGCTACATTTGATTTTTCATATTAATTTCAATCTATATAATGTTAAAGCATTTCTTCGTATGTACCGCAGTTATAGTAAAATAATTACACGCATAATGTTTTAGAAAATATTCATTATTTTTCATTTGTTTTCGCCTAAATTTTAGCAATTTATTCAAATTCACAAGCATTAATGAAGTATTTTACATAAATGTAAAACAAATCCAACTTTAAGTTGTGCTAAATACTGTTAAATTTTTATATTATAGTGTAAATTAAGCAGAAAATATGTTCGTCATAAGTCATTTAGTATAAAATATGTAATTGCAACAGAGTAATATACTTTTAAATAAAGGTAATGAACTCCATAAATTCTTGATTAAAAGCACTTCATTTACTATTTCGGAAAGAGTAATATAAGAATAATATTTCGCTGCCTAATTATAATATATTATCCGAAACATAATTTATGTCATTAAATTAATTCTATGTTGATTCATTTACTAGTTTTAGTACTAACACAAATTTTAAAGTATATTATGATAAAATAATTTATTTCTTAAAGTAATCCTTTGAATAAAACTAAAGTTATTTTATTTTACCATTAAACAGTTACTTCTCTAAATTAATTAATTATTAATGTTTAATAATATTTCAAAAGTTTAAAATAATGTTTTTAAATTACGATGTCTGATGTAAACTATTTAGCGAACTCATTTATTTAAAACATTAATTACATAAATATATTTATGTATGTAAGTATATATTAAATGCATTAAGTATTTATAGTAAATAATTAAATTTGTAATATACATATGCTAATGTAAATGAAGCTAGAAGTTTTTTTTTTTAGCTGCTTTAATAGGAATAATATTCTAGAGTTCAATTATATATGTTTAATTACCAGAAGATTATAATTTTGAGCAAAAATTAAAATATGTATTTTAAGCAAAGTTACAAAATTAAACTTTGTTTTCCATAAATATTAGATATGAAGTAAAAAAATTAAATTATTAATTCAATAAATTAATCCTTGTTCATGTCGTAACGTCAAAAACGTATTATTTATTTACTTTATACAAACAAGTTTTTTTTTGGATAATAGTAATATTAATTAACTTTTCATTAGATACAATTAATTTTTTCACTGATATGATATAAAATACGATTATATACTTACTCCAAAAGTAAATTTGCGCACAGATTATTTTGAAACATTTTTAATTAAATGATATTTGTATGAAATATTTCTTACAATTTATTTTGTACTTTATTACAATTTTATATGTTATAAAATTTTGTTCAAAGTTAATATACATCGTAATTTATATATTTTGCATGAAAGTAGCATGTGTTCGACTCTTTCGTACATTTGCATTTCTATTTTATATTATGGATTTATATTTATGAAAGAACATCATTTAATAGAATCTAATAATTCAGATTACTGTCTTTTAATTACTTTAAAACCATATTTATATAATCAGGTAAATAAACTTTTTTTTTATAGAAACTTTAATAATATATATGTGAAAAACAATTTCTGACATTTAATTACTTTCTTTAAATATGTTACCTTATATAACTTTAAATTATAGTCTTTAAATATGTTATTTTATATTATTTTCTTCAATCATGTATAATGGTTTTCCGGTCAGATTATCTTTTCAGTTTAATTCTAACAAAAACTATTATTCAAAATCTTTACAAAGGCAACATTAGTAGATATGTTTATGCCTATTATCAGAATCGTTTTTAATAATTTGTAAATTAATAACATATGTTATGATAAATAGTGCAATTCAGTGTGATAAAATAAGCTAAAAATTTAAAGACTTGAAAATGATAGCATATTGATATATAAATATAACATTATGATACACATCGGCAGATAAATTTGATAGAAACACAGACGATTGTTTTTACTCATAGACATTAAATTATTATATCTAATAAGTTTTTTTTATTTAAAACTGGTGATAAATATTAATCAAATTAATTTATCTCAATAAATCACTTTAAAATTACAACATACAACAAATCATATCAAAACATAGCATACAACAAATATTTTTTTTTCTTTTTATACAAAAGTTTTCACGCAAATGTTTTTGAAGGCAGAAATATTTTAGAACATGTATACTATACGCAACACACATAATACTCTTCTATTTATACCTTTGAAAGAAAAGCCTACTTTTTTATGAACAATGAGTATATTTTTAAAGATCAAACTATTTTATTCATGTTTTTTACCTCATACGCGTTGAAATATGATTAAATTTTGATATAAACAAACATGTTTCTATATAAATACATTTTAATTCTTTGTTGAAAAACATGATTCAACATGTATATTAATAATAAATTACTTTGAAATATTTTATAGCAATACTATTAAAACAAACTTTATAAATCTGAAAGATCTAACCCTACTTTTATTCAGTGTGTATAAATTTATTTATAATTTAAGACGTTATTATACAAAAAAGGAAAAAAAGTCGCCACTAATAATTTAATATACATATACTGGCAAAATAAAAAAGATACTCTTTGGGTGTACGCTATAAAATAATCAAAATTTATGCTATTTTCCTTAAAGACAGAATGAATATCACTAACTATTTTTAGGTCTTAATCAGTGAACATTTCCAATAGGTGATGTAAATTGAAGAAGAAATAATTTAATTAATTACAGCTAATTGTATTTAAACTTTATTTAAATCTTTAACAGAAATTTAGTACTTGATAAAACTAATAAAGAAAAATGAATATAAGAATAAGAGGTTTACATTCGTATGAAATTTATTTTCATAAACATTTACTTATGTAAATAAATTGTTCCTTTTTTAGTTCCTCCACGGTGGGTGATAGAGCCTTCAGACGTATACGTGGTGAAAGGAAAAAGTATTACTGTTGATTGTCAAACAGAAGGATTCCCTCAACCAAGAGTCAGATGGACTAAATCAGAAGGTACACTGTTTTTTTTTTCTGTAAAACTCGTATTACCTTATTTATTACAAATTAAAACATTATTTTTCATAAATCAAGAAGTTTTCTTGCGCAAAATCCGAGTGTAAAATAAGCACACATAAATTAACAATAAATTAATGTTCAAAATGAATTTATTTTCTGCCCAATTAATTTTAATGTAGAAATGATATTCAATTATTTATGCAACGTCTTGAAGTTTTCTTTTTAAAGTATTGAAAGTGCTTAGGTGTTATATAACTGACTACTACAGATATGTTTTTTTAAATTATTCTTTAATTCAATACATATTTGAAATGTGAAAAGGTTTAATCAAAAAATTTAATAATTAAGTAATAATAAAGTTGGATTAATATTAAATTAAGTATTTAAATTAATTTCGAAAATATAGTTAAAATAAATTAATGTAAAAAGTAAACTCTGATACATCTCTTGATATTTTCTCCAGCAATTCAGAAAGCAGAAGTGCCAATTGTTTGGAATTAAAGGATATTTTAAAATATTTTTCACATGTGCACTATTTTAACTCATGAATTTAAGCTGTTTAGACCAATCAAAGTAAGAAATTCTACAAATGTTTAAGCTTTTTGAGAATCCATCCATACTAAATTTATTAAAAAATTATTATAAAATTTCGTAGAAAAATGTAATTATTTTAAGTAATTAATTAATATTTTAGAGGTTAATATTTCTTTTTCTAATTTTTGTAAAATGATACTTATTTTGCCCAATTTATATAATGTTGAAGTTTTTATTCAGAAGAAAATTTTCCATGATACTATAATTTATATTTCCCTTGTTTATATTATTATTAGTATACTGGAAATGTTAAACCATACATGTTATGTATAAAAATGTTAAATAAAATTATGTATATAACATTACTTAAATACTTATTCACAGAAATATTTTTTTGTCACAAATGTAAAAAATAACAAGTTTATTTTTAAATCTATTTTATAATTCAAACATTCACTGATAATTTATATATAACTTGTATATCTTTGTAATGTCTTTACACGTTCACTTGCTTATAACAATTTTATTCCACAAAATAAAATTTTTAAATAAACAAAATAAGAAAACAATTAAGCAACGCATAATAAAGCTAGATTAATGAATAGTAAACTATTTAGACAACTAATCATGTAGCTAAAAATACCAACATCATACCATAAATATTATAATAGAAATAATAAAATAAATACTTAATAATAAGTAGACTGATATCTTCATATTAATTAATTTTCTCACTTAGAACATTTCAGAATGTTTGATATAACGAAATTATTCCGTTGCTTACTGATTAAATATTTTATTGATATCTAAATATAAAAAATTAAATATAATTTATCAGCAATAGATTAAATAACGGATCCAAATATTGTTTTTCATAAAAGCTACAAATTATTAGTAAACGAATTATTTATATAACGTTAAATTTATTTTTAGGCGATAGTCCACGTGACTATAAGTCCATCGTGAGCAGTCCACATCTACAGGTATTTGAAAATGGCTCACTTTCCATTACGGATGCAACTGAATCCGATGCGGGCTATTATTTATGCCAAGCATCTAATGGGATCGGACAAGGACTCAGCAAAGTGGTCAGATTGAAGGTTCATAGTGAGTATAATCTTACTTTATAAAGTTGTAGTTATATGACATTTTTCGCTTTGTGTATAATTTAAACAATATATTTATTAAATAATATACTACAGTTCAAAGTATTAGTTGTATTTGATTGTGCAATACATAACAAAAAGCAAAAAAATTATACAGATTTCGATGATGACTGAATATGTGGAAAGAAATATTTGCCTTCACATGAGATAATTCACTAAAAATCAATTCTGTTCTTGAGTCAGAAATCAATAAGACATAATAAAACTTACCTTTACTAGATTTGTTTCATTCACCCATGTAGCAATGATAACATAAAAAATTAGGAATAAATAGTTACTAATTAATAATATGAAATTAATATTGCGCAGAAAAAATAAATTCATGTTTGCGCATTAACACTCGTGTGAAGATCCAGAAACATATTCATTTTTCATATATTTCACTCTCATGTGATTTATGTTGGTATTCATTTCGTTTTTCATTTATTATTAAAAGAATTAAAACAAAAATTTCGAAAACGGAAGAATGTTTTTGTTCTGAATTTACTGTAGTAAATTAAAATAAAATAACTTAATATTAAAATATTTTGCATATATTTTAAGGGGTTGTGTATCACATTAAGTTCGCTATTTTAAAATTATTGAAATTTATATTTGATAATTTGATACTTTGAATGAAATCAATATTTAATATACTAATTCTGGGTTTTATTTTATTCCTTAAAATATTATGGAATCTAGTAGTTTTAAATAACAATATTTTGAAAATTCTATTGCAAACGACAGTAGAAAATTTAGTCTCTGAGAAAATGAGTGTTCAAAACGAAATTGAGCAACTTTTCAAAGAAAATGCTACACAATTTAATCTGAATGAAAAATGATTTTTTTTTTCTGATCTCAAATATTCTTCTCCGTAAGAACTATTTCATTCACTAAATAATTTTCAAATGTATAATTATTCTAAAACTTTATGCTAAACAATTATAGAACTGAAATAATTTGAATTTTTAAAAACAGTTTAAAAATCAAAGACTTGGGATAAATATAAAAATTTAAATTCTTTCATATATTATTATATTTGTTTAAATCTATAAATTTATAAACCACTGCATGCTTTCTGTTTTTAGGCTATTTAAATTAGTATAATTAAATAAATTAAGAATTAAAACATTTGTCATAAGAGCTAATCATCATATATCAAAATTAATGCTTTTCTAAATTAATCCTAGAGTACAAATCATGTTCTCTAAAAATATGTATATATGCATGAAAAAAATTCAATGCCATAGTTATTATGTTAGTTTAGTTCATTATTTGAAATATAAATTTGCTTTATATTTATTTGAAATAAATAATTACTCACTAATTTCTTATAAGTTTTCTATACAGATAGTTACGAAATTAAAAGAACAAATATTTATTTTAGATAAAATTGTTTTTTAGTTTGATTAAATTATTTTTAATCAATATTTGTTTGAAATATTTTTAGAAACGTTTGCTTTTCATTTATTTACTGTCTTAATATAAGGGTAAGCACTTTTATATGCACTACAGTATTACATATGTAACATTTTAATTAAATACAGTAAATAAAACAATGTTTGACATGCATTAAAAAAATGAGTTTTTACATTATATATGAGTATTTTATTTTATTTCTTCAAGTTCCTAAACTAGCATCCAAACATTATACATAAAAAATACTTTAATTATTCATTTAAGCAAATAAATCATAAGACCTATATAATTAAATATTAAATATATTTCTGGATAAAATAAACCACCCACAATAAAAATTAATTTTGAACAAAGCATCGGAATAATATCGTTATTTAAAGGAGAATTCGTTTTTTATTTATAAATAAATTATGCAATTCGTAGGAGAAAATCAAAAATATTTTTGAAAAGTGATTTTAAATCTTCATTTTTATTCAGATTTTGAAATGTCGAAATGAAAATGTTTCTAATATTAATTCCCAGTTGTTGAAACTCTAATTTAAAATTAATTGCAAAGTAATATTACAATAAAATTCAACATACTTCCATACATTTTACATTATGTCTATTTTATTATTATTTCAAAATACTTGGGAAAAATTCCCTTTTTTATACTGTCATTTATAAACTCAGGAAACGCAATTAATATTAATAAATCATTTTTTCAAGTGACAAAACTCATAGCAATAAATCGTGTCTTGACAAAAGCATCTGAAATAAAATGGAAATCCCGAAATATTGTTAAATATATTCTATTTCAAAATTTTCAGAATCATAGAGATTTATTTTTGAATTTCAGGTTAACATATAAGATTTTAAAAGATGATACAACGGTAAGCATAAAACGGTAAGTCTTGTATGTTTTACACGTTGCAACAATTCAAAGCAAAAACATGACTTATATATTCGACGTTCTAAAAATAGGATTAAGTTATATTCTTAAAACAAAAATATTTCCGAATTCCTGACATTCAACACATTGATTTCTATTGCTTTAAACATTTCAACTTTGAATGTCATTTTTGACAAAAATGTCAGTATATATATATCTTTTGGTTACATATATAAAAGAATAAGCAATTATATTAAATATTTGGATGCCACATTTTTCTAATAAAAGGCTAATATTAATACTGAAATTGTTTACTGTTTATTTACATTTAGTAGCTTTGGCTACCATTTGGCGAATGAAGGAATTTCGAATGTTATTTTGATAAAAAAAAAAAAAAAACTAAATGCATTTCACTTCCTTCATTCTTTCGTTAATTTTCTTTATACTTTTCTGAATGGTCTCTGGGCGACTGCACCAAGGGTAATGACATGTAAAATCAGTTACGCCAAATAGGATCATTTGGCAGAATTCCTTTACTCAATAAGCCTCTGTCTCATTCCTATTTGTTGATGGAGAAAATTGTTGAGATACTCAAGAAATTTCGATATTACAGTGATCTTGTCATATAGTTCGTGCACATGTGAAAATGCTTAATGTATTTTTGATTAGATAAAGTTATTGTGTAATTTGAAAGCTTTTAAATCCGGTAGAAGAATATCAAATTTAAGTCTCCATTTCCGTTATGCTCACGTTTTTTTTTATCTGGTTCTTTTACGTTTATCTATTTGAATGTGTATTGCAACAATGCTTTCTAAATTTTTTCCGTTTATTTTTTAAAATTTTTATATCTCGGTTCATTAACAAAGCTATCGAGACTGTTTTGCCACCGTAGCGGTTTTTATTTAAAGTTAAGTTACTCTGAGTCTTGTCAGTTTTTATGCCTCGGAGCATTAAAAGGATTTTTTTCCCGTTTTCATCCTCCAACAAACTTTTAGGAAAAGACTGCAGAATACTGGCAAAAAATTCTAAAGTGAAGCAGAAAGAAAGGTCATTAAATCGTCGTTTACCGATTTTTTTATCATTTAGTTTTGAGACAGTTTTTTCGATGTTTAGAATTTTGGACCAAATCAAAGAAAAAGAAATAGGAAATGAAGTTAAACGATTTTTTCCGAGCATAATGCACACACATTTATGTACAAAGAGTTAAGAATACAGAGTATGTTGAAATACTAAGGACAAGATACTGATTTTCTTTCAAATGAACAAATTAGCATTTTTTTTAATGAAATAAATGTATTTGGGAGGATATTATTGTGTATAAAAACAAATTTTATGATGTGATTTTTATATATATCGTAAATATATATATCTAAATAATTCCTGATACATCCAGATTATATCTTAAAATTTATTTTCATACATAAACATGACTTCGATCACCATGGTTTGGTGCAATCAAATAAAGCTTAAAAATTTATTTCAAGTTTTAAAACAAATAATATATTTTGTGTGAAAACGTTTAAAATAGTTTAATCAACGAGAAATGAAATAATCAGATATTTTGATTCTAAATAAACTATGTAAAATATAAACTGAAACAATTTCTAAAAATTCATTGTGCAGAAATATTATTAGAAATCATTTCCGATTTGAATATAATATTGTTAAGACTTTTGAATAATATTTAATTATTTATAAAATTTATTAAATGATACAAATGATAAATTTTTTAGCTGTAAAAATAATTACAAAATATATATTTTACATATTTAAATCTGACTTACTGAGGGTAAAATATTGATTTATCTAAAAGATATATAAATAATCATGATTATGATTTGCTTTTGAATAATATACAAGAACAAAAAGGATTTTTATTTAAAAATAATCAAATTTCAAGCATAAATGCCGTTCAATTACAAATTAAATATTGATCTCTGACTAATTTGTATATATTTTTGAATAATAGTCTTACTAAATCAAAAATTATTTTCTAGTTAAAAATTTA
>JAPDSC010155268.1:64551-77539 GCA_026290005.1 Latrodectus geometricus
CTATGCTTTCAAAACCAATATATTCATATAAAAATTTTACGCTTTTAGTTATTTTTGATTATCGTAGAGGCAAGGTTGCTTTTTCTGTTTGGAGGATGATAAGATTCCACGCATTTATGGTGCTCGCCAACGTCGAACAACTCAGCTTAGCTATAGTATGTTCAGAAAAGCAGGGCAATATAACCGCCTTAGATCTCCCCTCCTGACTACCCCCTTCCTGACAATTGTGACACCCCCTGCAATCTCCACCATCATAAGCCGTAACTCCAGTCTTTTATGACCCGCAATTAATTGGTCTCGTCTACGCCCGTTTTATTTATTTATTTTGATGTATTTTTCTTAAGGCCTGATGCTACGTTTCAGTCAAACTTCCTCGCTCTCTTTCAAATGAACGAAGCTTGAAATTCCTCAAGAAAGATAAAAAAAAAAAAAAAAGAGAGTTAAGAAATATAAGTTTTTCTCTGTCCACCCCTACCCTTGCTTTTCCTTCAACGAAAGGACAAAACTTTTTTCATACCACTCAAGATTTGTAGACCTTTTTATTCTTGCTTTTATATATATTTTCTCTCCGCCACGGTTTTGTGGCTTTTATGCGACATAAAAATTTTCTTTTCCTTCTCGAAGTTCATATCGCTCCCTTCCATAAGGAAGGAGAAACGAGACACTTCTGGTTTTTATATTTCTTTGGATGTCAAAAATTATAAAAATTTTCTGTATATTTACGTAATAAATTCTCTCCATCAGTGATGCATTGCTCAACTTTTTCCATAATTAGCATTGCAAAAACTTATTTTCACTTTCATCATTGAGTATTTATATAAATACACCAAAGTATGTAGTTTTATTTCCTCGGAAAATCCTCTTGAGGAAGTATCTTTATATCTGAATACATTCTTAAATTTTTTTCAGTGAAAATGTTTTTGAATGGATCCATTTGATTTTTCTCTCCATTATTAAAATAATTTTCCTTATAATAATAACAAATGAATTCAAAATTTTATGAAATCCGTTTAGGAAAAAGAATATAGTCTATACAGGATGAAAAATTGTTGACAGAATATTATTAAAATACATTGTTAGAATATTAAAATATGACATAGATCAATTGATAAAATACAATATAAAATTATATGTATACTTTTAACCTTATTATATTGCTTACAAATTTTAAATATTTTTACGAATTATGTAATTGAGTTAAGTTTTATGCGCATGAAAAATAGAAGTACTATGTTTTTATCCCATAATAAATTCCTGTTTGTTTTCATTTTTAATACAGATCATTTAAATAAAAATGAGTAAATTGAAATTTTATTATGTTAATTTGTTGGAAAAGAAATAGATTTCATATTTTTTGTAGTTACTATGATTTGATACATTCGATTAGAATAATCCTTTATGTACGCAAAACATGGACTGTAATCAAAAGTAAGTACCTTTCGAATAAAATATTAGAAGCAATAACAGAATATAAAGAACTCTAAAGAAGGAAATATACATCAAAATAAAAATAAAAAACATAATCATAAACAATGCAATATGGAAAACAACTTTCGTAGTTATGATTATGGTTTTTATTATTGAAATTTCGAAAGTGAATTGTAAAATCTCTTTTTACTAATAATTTAAAGGACATAGAAAAAGAAGTTTTTTATTCTCAATTTATGTATATTTTTTCACACTTATTAAATTATTTTCGCTGTTAAATAATTATATTTTTTTCGAAATTACAATTTGTGTATGTGAAAACAAAATTGTATAGTATAGAAAACAACTTATATAATATTTGTTTACACACACTCATAAATTATAATTTAGAAAAAATTAATTATTTAACTATGAAAATATTTTAGCAAATGAGAAAAAATATACATATATTGAAAATAATAAACTCGTTTTTCATTAATTGTAAATTAATAAAATGTCCTTTTATAGTTCACTTTTAAAGTTTCAATAATTGTTAAACAGATGATTTTTTTATATTCTATTTCAATAACATTTTGAAATTCATTGAAATATATTAGCTTAACCAATAAATACAATTCTAAGTTAAAACTTCTAATATTACATATTTTATGGTATTAAAATATTAAAAAAAAGTATTCAAACATATTAAAAAATTTATTTTATTGCATATAAGCTTTCTTGAATTTCGTATCTTTGCACTACGAAATTCGAATAAAATATCATTAATATATTTTTACTAATATTATAATTTGTAGCTAGTTCGGAAAAATTTATTAATATAATTTTTTGCTAAATAAGCAACAAATAATTGGAAGGAAAAAATGAAAATTTTACATAAATCAAGAAAAATATATTGAGAGTTTAAATATTGAATTCTTAACTAAAAGTACAAAAGATAACAATTTTTGAAATTCAATTATCCAATGACTATATTTTTTGAGTATTTCAAGGAAATATTTCTGTACGGATATATTAAAGTTATTATATCTTTCTGATATAATCAAATAAAATATAATTCCTTGAAGTATACTTGATTTAGTTATCTGTGTTTCTATGAATTTATTTATTTCTTATAATTATATGATACTATCAAAATCATACCAGTATCTCTTTTGTTTATTTATATTGCTTATAACTTATATATTGGAGTTTAATATTATCCAAAAAATTGTTTTAATGGTACGACACACTTCATATTATTCCGCTGGTAAAGTCTTCAAAAAAGTTTTTTATTATTTTTTTTAACATTTGGCTAACTGGATCGATATAACATTTTCTTTAAAGTACATCGGAAATAAAGGAAGTGACATTAAATCATAAGTAAATTCTATTTATATAGTCTTTAAATCTAAAGTCTGATTTGCATAATCGTTTGTTTCCAAACAGAGTTAATGTGATTTGATTGTTAGAAATTTAAATTAATTTCAAATCTATCATTTAAAATTTTCCAAATTGTAGGCATTTTAATTTGCAATATAATACGCATTCTTTGACAAAAAAATGCTAAATCATTTTATAAATTAATTAATAAATTGTAATAATTTCAGTTAATTAAGAAGAGGTTAAAATAGTTAATTAAATTATTTATTTACTTGAGAAGAAGTTAAAATAGTAAATTAAATTATTTATTTACTTGAGAAGATATTAAAATAGTAAATTAAATTATTTATTTAATTGGTAATGAAAAACAAATTTTTTTTCAAATTTTAAATTTCCATTAAGAAAAAATTCCTTCTCAGAAATAGCATTTTATTGAACAATTATACTTTTTATAACATAAGAAAGATAAAATTCATTAGCCAAAATGATCTAGTTATAAAAGCTATTGAACAACATATATATTGAAACAACTGTTTTTTAGTTTCACAGAAAAAATGTCAAAGAGACAATGTAGAAACAATTTTAATCTATTGAAACAATCTTTTTTTTAATGCTCCTAATAACTTAAAAGAAATAAGTTAATCCAAAATATTTTAAAATGTTATTCTTTCATTATAAAAAGTGTTGTGAGTAAAGTAAAATTATTTTTAAAGAAGTGAGTATTTTCCATATTTAGAAAAAATAGGGTATTATGTAAAGGTTTTTCCCCAATTTCCAGTTAACAAGAATTAATGTTTAAAGCAAAAACCCCTTTAAGTGAAAAGTTTAAAGAAAATTAGCTTTAATTATCTAGAAACTGCTTGTTTTCTTTAGGTTCTCTTTTCATAACACAAAATATTGTTTAAAAATAATCCCAAAATAAAATCTGATTTTATTTTCTAAAATAAATATAAAACTTTACTCGCTTAGGGGATTTAAACTCATACTTAATACTAAGTTCTGATAGCAAATTTTACAAGTTGAAGTGAAAATTATTACTTTCACAAAGTACAATGAATAATTAATCAAAGCTCTTAAAATATGACGTTGATTATAAGGTGTTCAATTATTTATTTTTATCTATTTTTCCTTTACTTTTTCTTGTTACACATTGTTAAAATATTAATTTTTAATTATTATACACTTTTATTTACTTGTTAAGAATATATATTTTTAATACATCAGAATGTCATTAAAAATATTTTTCCGAAAGTATTTTATTATTTTTTTGAGCCACGTGAACAACAAAATCCCTAAAAGTATGATCACTTAAATATTTAATAAATTTAATAAACTAATATCTGAAATCTAATATTTATATTCTTGCAGTATTATAACAATTATAAAGCTCCGTATAATATTTCTTCGTGATTATTTATTTTCATGAAAAATTGTGAATTAATATTTATTACTGTAATAAAATTGTAAATTTGAGTATTGTATTTTCATGAAAATATGTGAATATAAGTTATTGATAGTTACAAATGTATCATAATTGTAAACATTTGTCATTATTCATAGCTTTTCTGAAGGAAAATTTCTAAGTTCAAGATATTATTTTACTAAGCAACTTTTAGTTCTGAATTAGTTGAAAATTTTTGAGTAACTAATTTCATCATAGAAAATAATTTTGATAATTGCTGTTCTTATTATGTCAGTTTTTCATGATCTGTTGAGTATCAATAATCCAATAAATAATCAATGATTTTGTGTTTTGTGTAATTTCTTTTTAAATCAAAATACATAATAATTGGGTATTTATTTATTAGAGTCATCCTAGCCAATTTTCCTAAAAAATATCTGTAGAATTGACATGTAACCTAAAGTAAGAAAAATTATTTTTCTAATTTAAAATTTTTTATAGTAATTAGAAACACTGTTTTTCTAATTATAAGAATTTTTTTGACATTTGTTGAGTTATGAAAAGTCGCAAGTATCAATAATTATTCTTTTTGCTTAGGACATTTTAATACTACTAAGAAAGTGTGGCATTTGATTTAACTCAGTTACATTCATATTTTTATCTTGTTTAATGTCCTAAAGAAGTAGTTTAAAAACTATTCCCATTGTAAACATCTTGTTGATGAAATGTATGTTAAATAAATGTTTAAAGATAAATTTTGTCTGAGAAGGAATAACTTTTTGGAGAAAGAAATGAATTTTTGTGTCATCATGATTATCATATTAGCCCGTTATGAGTACAATATTTTTAAGCTCTGTGTTCTAGTAAATGTTTCTTTTTATAACTGCTTGTAAAAAATACCATAATATAAATTATGTAACTCAAATATCTTCCAAAATGATGGAATTGTAATGTATTCTTAAAAATCATGAAAGTTATAATTTCATTTATTCGATTAACATTATCATTTATCTTAACATTTTTCTCCAAAACATAAATCAATGTTAAAATATAATGTATAACGATGAAAAGATGGATAAAATGCGAATAATTTCCATCTTATATATTTGGTTTTTAACAATATGTTTTTCAACACAAATATCTAATTTTCTGATATAGTATTTCAACAGAAATTTCCCAGGTCAATAAAATATTATTAAATGAAAAAAATTAATAAAACATTATAATAAAATGTCAAGAGTGATATAGTAAATAAATGCAACTGTCCAAAAATGCAAGTAACATTGAGTGTAAGTGAACGCTAACTTAATATTGATGCAAATTTCATATACGTGCAAAAATATTTTATTATAGCTATACTTCTAGATGTCAGTTAATAGAATCTCAATTAACTATTCTTGTTTAAATCAGATTCACGAAACTCATTATTTCCGAATTTTTTGCGGATATGATGTTATTTGATTGACAATCAACAAAAGCTGACTCTTTTCTGTGATTTTAAAAAATACATGTCTAACTCATGATTAATCTATTTTTATTTACTTAATCGTGAGTAGTGCCTTCTGCATGGAATAGTCAATGTCAACCGGTTAACAAAACTAATCCAAATTACAGTAATTTTTAATAAGGAACGCATTACATACATATCTTTCAGAACAGCAAACTATATTTTGCTATTGTAAAAATGACACTTTGAGAAAAGGTAAAAAAGACACATTGACTCAATTTTTTTTAATAAAAAGACTTCGTCAGCAGCATTGTTTACTGAGCTGGAGAATATATTGATTTGGCCATACGAAATTGATCTACCTTTTAGATTAGTCATAATTCTATTCTAATTGATAAGACTTGCAAGACAAGGTGATAAGAACCGAATTTGTCAAAAAGTTCTGCATGATAGTTTGAGCTTTCTGAATATAAATATGTAAACTTTTGGTTTATTGATCTTTTTCTAATATCAACTAAGTTTTTATAGTTTTATATCAACTAATTTTTGATTTACATTTGTGATGTGTATTGTTAGATCTGTAATCCCTTTGTAATTTGAAAAATCATATATAAAAATGTACAACTAATTTTTATATTGCACAACAAATTTTTATATTTATTATGTATTAATTAATATGTATAACAATTTTTTATATTTGAGCAATGTTTAGATGTACATACATATAATGAGTACCTTTTAAAATCACAGGTAAATGGCACAATAGAATGTCAAATATAACAGTTACTGGATCAGATACATCTGGGATAGTGGTTGGATTAAAACCAGCAAAAATCTATTTGTTTCGAGTATTTGCGGAAAACAGGATTGGTAGAAGTGAACCCAGTAAACCAGTAGAGGCAATAACACAAGAAGAAGGTAAGTTTTATCTTGGAAATTATTTATAATTATAATCAAATAAAAAGAACACTCTGATTTTAACTTAAAGAAATATCTAGAATACAAAAAGATTAAACGTAAAGATATTCATTTATTTAATTTATCATGAAAGAACTAAGAGCAAAAATAGTAAAATTATTTTAAAATTTAATACTAAGAGTAATAGTAAATAATGTTATAGAGATACTAGAAAATTAAAATAAGATTTACAAGTGATGCTGAAATGGTCTATATAATTTTCAAATTGACTTTTTGTGTTACATTCTTTCCATTATATAATATTTTAAACGCTCAAGTTTTTCATTTATATAACTTTATTAAAAAATGTAGGAATATTTATAATTTAAAGCAAAAGTTTATATATTTTAAAACAAGGAAATCTTAATTTAATTTTCATTGAAACTTAAACTAATTTTTAAATTAATTTTTGCTATGCCATGAAACAATTTAGGAATTAAAAAAATAGTTTAAGAAAAATCACATTTTTAAAAATTATATTTATAAGATTACAAACATCATTAATGTTTATTTGAAAATAAATTAATAGTCTAAAAATAATGCTAACAGGTTCATTTAATATTAAAAAAGCAAATTTTATAATTATTTTTTTTCAATTAAAATAACAATTAAAGTCCACTTTATTTAATGTGATTATGTTTAAGAAAAATATATATGCATGGAATCAGGAAATTATTAGTTTGGGGAAAAAGTTATCCATTATTTTTTGGGTAGACGTCTGTAGTGTTCGCTGTCTCGTGAGGTATCTATCAAACAATATCAAATTTATGCTCATTGGAAAGGTGACATTTGACACTAAAATATTTTCTTGCGGTTTTTTGTTTGATTAATTCAGTTATAAGTACAAGGTTTTAAAAATAGAAGACAACAAACAGAAAATTCGATACATTTTAGTTTTTCTTTTATAATGGCGAAAATACTAACCAGGTGGCTAAAATTGTGAAAGTTGTTTATCATCCTATATATGACTGTAACAACCAGTTACCTACAATTTTTGTTTCGTCGATTCCGTTGGGGTATTTGGATGCTAAAGATGCACCTCGCATGGATACAACATCGTCGAGAATGTCTATAAAATATCAAAAATTATCAAACTTGACAGCATGTCAGCAGTCGTAGCTTTGCACAAGATCTAAAAATCTACATGAAAACTGTTTTAAACCTTTTTACAATGCGAAACTGAAAGAAGTAACAAAAGGTTCACGTATAAATAATGCATTTCTTTTTCCCCAAACTAATATATTGAAATGAAAAAGAATCGTTTGAAAGGAAAGTATAATTATTATATTTTATTTATAATTATTTACATCAGAATTTCAATATTATTTACATCGGTACTATTTACCTCGGAAATAAATTTTTATATGAGTACAGATTCCCTAAATCCATTTCCGCTCTTATGAAATCAGCAAGTTCTTCCATTAAACTTTAAAATCCAAATATTGAACCTTGCACAATGATTTAAGCAATATGTGTGGAAAACAGTCAATGATAAAGTTATAAATACGCAAACTGTTATAATCACGGTAATAAGTAATGCTATAAATACAGTTTTTGGTGTCCAGAAAATTATAAAAGTATTGAAAAATGCTTGAAGACAATACCATCACTTTACATAGGGTATAATGTTTTAATCAATTTTAAATAACTGCCTAAAACATGAAAAAAAAGACATGTGTTACATATTTAATTTCAGATCATGACATTTTAAACTACATCAGGCACAATTAATAATCATACAATGTGCGTTAAAAAATTAATAAAAATTAAACAGAATAGCCATTCATCCTGACTGATATACTCACAACATACTACAGATATTCTGAACAGTGTCAACCCTTTGAGTATGAATATTATCATATGTTAACATGAAGTTACGACCAAAAGCATCTGTAAACGCTTAATCTAAGGGTTCAGATCTTCATTCACACAGAATGCACCAGTCAATGTGTTTCAAGAAAATATTTTAAGCAAGTGCAACCTGGGATTATTATGCCACATTATACCAACTTACTACTTTCTGCAAAATTTTGTTCAATTAAGGGAAACGATCTTAAGATGAATTAAAAACGTCTATCATTCTCCAAAATGAACCGTTGCTGATTTGTAGAATGCATGAAACAAGTGCTTTCTTTTCCATAACAGACTTATTGAAGATTTTCAAATGTATTTTCAAGTATTACAGTTAGCCTCTCCTCAAGTTTCTTGGATTATTGGTTGATTGTAAACCCTCAAAAAAATAGTTTTAACACTTTCGTCCAGAGAGTGGGTTGAATTGTCTAATATTGCAATTGTCAATATTAGACAATTGCAAATAAGTCAATTGTCTAATATTGCAATATTTTGCTTTGTTTTGCCGGAAAAGTCACATACCACCAGATATTTCTCTCTTAAATACTCTAGCTAATTATTTCATATGCCCTTAATAATAAAATGTCATCACAGTAAGACGATCCTGTGTGATGAATCTGAAATCTAAATTGGGTTTGAGACTAGTGATCTTTGAATTGACATATTGTAATTTATATATGCTGATGAAGTACTGACTTTGGTAAAATACTTAGGTTAAATGATGATTTAGGTCCTTTACGTCTAATACATGTAATCTTTGATCTGCACAAGCAGCTAATTGAATTTTTTTCAAACTTGCAAGTTTGCTTTAAACAATTTATTTTGCGTGCTAACTTTATATACGTAACGTTACTTTTAGAAATCAGTATTAAATTAATCTTAAAAAGATACTATTTAGTATATATATATAAAGATACAATCTCAGCTTTAGGTCCCCTACTCTGCCAACTTGGCGATAAATGCACCAAGCGTGGTAAATCGGACGTTTTTATACCCAATGAGCTCTTTATGGCAACCTCCGTAGAAAATAATTTGCGTTTTTTCGCGCATGCTCATTAATTGGTTTTTTTCTTTTAGCATTTTCATTAGTCGTTAATTAGTTTCAGTTTGAAAAATCGGTCATTTTCATTGGTTGCTGATTAGTTAAAAATCATATTCCATTATCGCCATGGTAACAGCGTTTTAAAAAACCCGCCAAGTACGGGACCCACAGCACACTTTCGCCAAGTTGGCAGAGTAGGGGACCTAAAGCGCATTTTCACCATCTTTAAAAGATACTATTTATAGTTTTTTTTCGGCTTTATCTATATATTTAGAAGTCATTTTTAACATGAAATATAATTTCATAATGTAAAATTTCAATTTTGTAGATTTATTATATATAAAACTGAATAAGATTTTAAAAAATTAAAATTCCATGTAATTATATACTACTTAAAAAATTACAATGTACTAAATTAAAACAATTTAATTGATATCAGCAAGTTTATTTTCATGTAGTATAAGTATACTTACTTTCAAACTGCGATACATATAATTATTTTGAAAGCATAATTAATTAATTTTGAGCTTTACGCAACATTTAAATGACTTTAGTTCATTTTTAAAATAAAACATCTCAGCCTTTTTTACAAATTTAAAAAATTAATTAACATTTAAATTGTTATGGATATGAATTATTTTCTACTAACTATAACTTGTACTTCTTTCAACCACATTATTATTTACGCAGATTTACTTTGTTGACATCCCCTTCAAACAAACGAAAGAATTTATTAATCCTTGTGATTTTCAAATTCATTTCTATACTAAGAGAGTTATTAAATATCGGCTACCTTTTATTTTCAGTTTCAAAAAATTATCATTTATATTCACCTCGACGGGAATTTGCATCATAATAGCAATCGTGTTATACATTTTACTGATTTCTATTTTTGATTGAGTGTAATAAATATGGAAATCATAAGCTTCATCTTCTTGAAAAGAAATTTTTAAAATCTCTTCATGCAAAACAGAAGAAGAAGAGTTCAGTACTTGACGTAAAATGACAAAAAATTGAATATGTATTTTTCCCTATTGTGAAATGTAGTGTAAATTTTACTCTTAACAACGAAATGTTGGAAATTAAAAGTCAAGAAATAAATAATGAAAAAAAGCAAAGAAAACATTCGTTTTTTCGAAGCAAAGAATTCTTTGAAAGCTTCAGTCTTAGGAAAGACTCAAAACCAGTCCAATGATTTTACAAAGATAGTTTTTTTCCAAATTGAAATGAGTTCGAGGAATTCTAATGAGAGAAAATTCTTTAGGGAACTTTTATTTTGTTTTTTCTGTCACTTTTTTTTTGTCAGCTTTCATCTTCGCGCTGAAATCAGAGAAAGAAAGACTACCCACTCCTTTTTTTATACGAATAATATGAACTCATTTAATACGAGTAGGTTACGATGGTGTACGCTTCATTTGGCATAAAAGTTTTAAAACCCCTTTTCTTTTGTTGTAAATTTATTTCAGGCGAAAAATTTTCCTTTCATATTTTTTTTTTTTCTGTACTAGTAAAAATAACATCAGTTCTCATTAAATATATTTTCAGTTTCTTAATTTCACATCTAGAAAAATGTAATTACACATAATTGAAATTTATGGTATTTCTAATACAAATATTTAATTAAGATTATTTTTCCATCTTTATAAATATTAAATGAAAGAACGTTTTTAAAACCTAACAGTATTCTTATGTCAAGTGGAAAACATTTGATTTATTGCTTTAGCTCAGTCATAAAATGTTTGTTGACTGTAAAGATAGATATCTGACATTGAATTGAGAGTACTTATTTTTGTAAACTTATTTTATAAAAGGGATGTGTATAAATGTGATTATATAGAATTTAATCCTTACTTGTTTAGTTTTATAAATATTTAATTTATAAATTTGATTATATATCTGTACATTGCTTATTTCTGAAACCATGGACTGTTATGTTATTTTTTTAAAATAAATAAAACTTTGATTTTAAAATTTACTATAGGTTACAAGTTAAAAAATAAAAAAATGGTGGAGAAAACTTTTAATTTTATAAAAAAAAAAATGTTGGGAAGTAGTAATTTCTGCCATATTAATTTACAAAGTACTGCTGTTACAAACAGTTGAGACATCTAAGCGGAGGATAAAACTACTTCAAGTTCTGAATCAATAAATGAGGTAATTTTTTTATATAGGTTCAACAAGTATCTGTACGAATAATCCGATGACATTTTTAGAAAATAAAGCTGTCAGTCTGATTATTACATCATCATCTATATCGCATGCTATATCACAAAAAGGATGCTTGTTCAATGCTATGATCAACAGCGAATTAGGAACGAGGAAAAGCATGAAGTCAAGTTTTCCAACAATTGCCGGTTTTGTTTGCAGCATCATGATATCACATCCATCGTCCTATGACAAATTATCTGCAGTAATGGCACTGAGTCATTACATAGAAGTCTCGGTAGTTCCTTAATCTTATTGAAAGCCATTTGAACACTGGATTTAACATTATTCTTTTGAGTTAAAGCTTTTGTTTACATTTTGTTCAAGACTTGCGAGATTCTAAATTTTGGTAAAATGATCCATTACCATATTTTTCATGGTCTAAATTTTTCAGAAAATGCTCATCTGTTGTACTAAATACTACATTCTCCAATTTTCTCGTCAAATGAAAAAAAATGTGGTTAATGGTTGCCAAGTGACAGGCTCTTCATCATTTTCCAGTCATAATGATCAAGGAACTATAATATAGTATTAATGATACATACTCTGCTACCTCATGTATCTAAATACATGCTTTCTAATCATTGTTGGACATAATGCCTATGCGTTATGTCCAACAATGATTGAAAGACAAGTGATGCCAAAGGTAGCTGTTCTGGATACTGTTTTCTCAGGATCCGTTCTTCCAAATTCCTTAAAACTTTAATCACATTTTTACTGCTAGAAAAGATTTGTTCGATAAATATCATTTCGTTTCCTGCATTTTTTTAAATAACAATCTTAAAGTCTTATAGTTTATACATTTAAGACACTTAGAGAACAAAATGAAATTCATATCGATTTATTTTAAAAATTATTGAGAATTATTGTGAATTATATCAAATGAAAAATAAAATGCCAAGTCTGTTTTCCGTTATTAAGCAATTAAAATATACATAAGCTCAGAAAAATTTACTTATTGGTGAAAATTAATAAAAAAATAAAGAAAACGATCGAATATATTTTTCATCTACAATGTGTTTATGGGGTTTCATTGGGTAGAAAATATCTCAAATTGTCTGAAAAACTAAGCCATAAAACATTTTCTCTTCATTTAAATTACTATAATTCACAATCATGAAAATGTCAATTATTTGACACTTTATCTGCACATACATTTGTTATCATCTCCCAAATGTTTTGAACGATTTAGTTTTAATGTTATTTTTACATTGCAACCATTATAATTTTTTTTTTTTTTTTGAGGAAAATAAATTTTAAAACAGCAATATACAAGAGAACAATTGACCAGTTTTTT
>JAPDSC010155269.1:0-13429 GCA_026290005.1 Latrodectus geometricus
AAATGCGATTCTATGAAAATGTTATAAAATGATGATATAATTACGAAACCTCAATTTTACAGACTAAAAAATTATATTAACTTGTTCCCATTTATTTTATATTTCGATTCTCTCTTTTCAATATTCATAAATAATATCAATGTAATTAGCATAAGACTTTTTAAAGAAGATTAGAAGTATTGACATCTGGTTGTCGTTTTCCAATGGCACTATATATGTTATTTATTCTGTCTCATAATTGAATCCATTATTATATTCATACATTTGAGCATCCTTTGACAGATATATGTATATTAATTTTTACGAGATAACTAATTGATCATATTAGTTATCCAGAACAAATGCTTCAGATCTTTTTTTATGTGGAAGTGTCGATTTCCATCATATAGCATAAATATATTTTTTGTCCCCTACGAGGAAATGTTACCATCTTCTCCACATCATAGAAGTCGTCTTTAATGATTGTAAAATTCTCCATCTAGAATACATGATAATAATCTTCATCCCATCAAAATAATTATAATATTACTCCAGTAATTATAAATAGATAGTCGCTACCACTGATAAATGAATGGTATAAAGTCGTCTTTAACCAGTGATAAGTAGTAAAAAGTCATCTCAAGTGATTGATAGATATAAGTCACCACCAGTGATTAATAGTAAAAATCGTCTCCATTGATTAATGGAAAAAGTCGTCACCAGTAATTAGTAATGGAATATGCCGTCACCCGTGATTTTTAGTAATAAGTCGTCATCAGTGATTAATGGCAGAATGTCGCTGCCATATAAAAAGTTATCTCCCAGTTAACATAGTTTTAATTTATGTTGCAAACGTTTTTCCCATTTTTTTTGCACAGAGCTTCGCTTTGATTTTTTGATGATTATTATAAAGATCTATGGTTTTTACAGAAATAATTTATTTTTTCTTACAGCATTTAAGAGCCAGGTATAATTGGTGCAGGAAATTATTACTTTCTGATATATCTAGCATTTCATTAACCAAAAATTATTTCAAAATTAAAATTTTTAAATCGAAATAATACCCACATGGCTTTTTTCTCGGTGACTATTTTTTTCATCAGCAGAATGTTTAAATATCCTTATTGAATGAAATGGCGGTGGACATGATTCCCATATTTCTCTGTTAGTGTAAAATATAATGTGGATGAAATAAATTAAAATTTTGATTATCATCCTGGAAATGTATTTAAAGTGAATAAACGTTAATGAATAGTATTTGTTTACGGAGTGCACTGCTTTCAAATTGTTTTATTTGCAAATGATCCTTCCATCGAACATGAATTTTTGTTACAATAGAGCTTTGACACAAAAGAAATATTCTCATTGTGAGATAATTTATTTACGATGTTTTAAATATTATATATATATGTTTATATTTTGTTTTGCAAACCGCTCTTTCAGAAGAAATTTTTCTTTAAAACCATTTAAGGTAATATTTTTGACAAAAATAGTAAAATAAAAAAAAATCCCGTATTTCAGTTTAACTAGCAAAAAGCATTACTTTTTTTATATCTCATTTTCATGCATTTTAAAAAATCGAGCTGAAAATGCAAATTAATTTAAACAACAAAACATTGTAAATAGGTAAGGGATTCTTAATATTAGAAAGTTCTTTCTCGTTTACAGTATTTTCATATTCTAGACAAGTTGGAAAATTATTTAATTTTGTCTTAAAATGTATAACTATTAACTTAAATTTCTTTCTGTAATTCCTCTTGAAATATAGCAAAATTTAAAAATTAACTACTTGATGAAAAATTTTAAGAATATTTTGCAAAAGAATAAACAGTTTATAACAAACGTAAATGCTGTGAAAATATTTATTTATTGAAGAGCGCAAAATAACTTTTTCCGTGATCTTGAAAAATTATGCATATTCTGTGTCCTAAAATCATAAAATTTATAAAATTTTTAAGCTATAAATCCTTAAACAAAAGCACATATTGTAAAAATATTGAAACGTTGATAGTGACTGTTTTTGTCAAAGGTGTCAGTAAGTCCAATATACTTTATCAAATAAAATTAGTTTTATGCATTCGAAACGACAGTTGTTATACTCAATGCCTTTCGATGTTGATAGAAACAAGGCAATCATTTCTTTCTGATATTTGCTTACATAAAAATTTTACGTAATAACTTATTTGATAAAAAATTTATATTATGACATTTAGTTTGTAAAAAAGTATAAATTTATATTATTGCAGTGGGGAAAAAAGCAGTTAAAAATCTTAAGAAATGATTTGATTTTTTACAAACTGTAATAAGACTAGTAAGTTTATATTGTGAGAAATGAGTGTGCTACGTAAGAAAATTGTAGTAATTTGAATAGTGATGTTGCTTGTTTTTGTTTGAACGCAAAATTTGATGTAGTAGCATAAAGGAAGCTAAATTTTTGAAAAAGCATTCTGTAGGTTAGATGTGCTATATTAAGAGATTAGATCGCGGATGTGATTATAAAATCAAAATAAGGAATTTAAAATTGCTTTTAATACAATAAAATGATATTAAATTGTTTTAAAATTAATATTTTTTTTTATTTTTATTTTTAAGGAAAAAAATTCTTAAACTAATAATGTAGCAAAAATAGAGGAAATTCCAGGTAAGTTATTTTGTTCAAATATATGTGGCTTATTAATTCTTAATGTTCAGTAAATATCAGTAAGTAATTACTAATAAAATCTGATAAAGTAATCAGTAAATAATTACTCATAAAAACATCAGCCAATTACTTAATTTCAAAGAATAAGCAGTTTATATGGTTAAGCTAACTATTTTCTTATGCAAATATGAAATATGCAAATTATTTTAATATGTATTAAACTTAGTATTAAACATCAAGATATACCAGAAGACATCGAATGTTACACTTACATGGTTCTTCTTATCCACTTCATCAACTTCACCATATCTGAAAAATACTCTAGAAAACAAGTTAGAATAAATTAAAAACACTTTCAAGTAATGAAATTACTAATAATTCTTTAAATATTAGTTTAATCAAGAGCTTAAAGAAATTCAACCTTTCAACTTGAAATTTCACCTTCAAATGACCTATTGACCTTTGCTTACGTTGTCTACAACAATGCAAATATTGCAACAATGAAATTTTTCATTGTTTAAAAATTTTCACGTTCATTTGGTCTCGAGCTCTCGAGTTTAAAGGTTGAACTTTTTTGAGCTCCTGCTAAGGCGAACTTGGAATACCATGCATTTAATTTTGATTTCGAATGCTGAGAACAAATTGGCGAGTTCTTGGTCTTATTTGCTAACTTTCTCATCATTCGCCATTCAATAAATATATTGAATTAGTTTTAAAATATATGTATTTTTAATTCAAACTTGTACACTTAACATTTTGAACAAAAACATGAAACTTAGATTGAAAAATTGTGGGTTTATCATAATCTAAAACGTTAATATATTACATAATGTATGATTAAATGAAAATATAATGTATATATACAAAAAATATAACACCATAATTATTTAATTTCTTCTGACAAATCCTCAAAAATTTTTGATTTTTAATATGATAATCAAATACACTACTGGCCATTAAAATTGCTACACCTGGAAGAAATACAGATAACAAATTGATATTTATTGGACAAATATATTATACTAGAAATAACAAGTGATTAAATTTTCAAAATATTTGGCTGGATAAATCCTGAGAAATCAGTACCCAGAACAACCACCTCTGGCAGTAATAACAGCAGTTATACGCCTGGGCATTGAGTCAAACAGAGATTGGATTGCATGTACAGGTACAGATGCCCATGCAGCTTCAACACGATGCCACAGTTCATCAACCGTAGTGACTGGCGTTTGGTGACGAGCCAGTCGCTCGGCAGCCATTGACTAGACGTTTTCTATTGGTGAAAGATCTGGAGAACGTGCTGGCCAGGGCAACAGCCTAACATGTTCCGTAGCAAGGAAGGTCCGTACAATACCGACAACATGCGGTCGGACATTATCCTGCTGAATCGTAGGGTTTCGCAAGGCTCGAATAAAGGGTAGAGCCACGGGTCGTAACACACCAGAAATGTAACGTGCACTGTTCAAAGCACCGTCAATACGAACAAGAGGTGACCGAGACGTGTATCCAATGGCACCCCATATCGTCACGCCATGTGATAGTCCAGTATGACGATGACGAATTTACGCTGCCAGTGTGCGTTCACCACGATGCCACCAAATATGGATGCGACCATCATGATGCTGTACACAGAACCTGGATTCAATTGAAAAGATGACGTCTTGCCATTCATGAGCCCAGGTTCGTCGTTGATCACACCATTGAAGGTGCTCTTGTCTATAACCAGAGTCAAGGGAAGCCGCAGTCATGGTCTCCGAGCTGAGAGTCCATGCTGCTGCAAACGTCGTCGAACTGTTCGTGCAGACACTGGTTGTCTTCCAAACGACCCCGTTTCTTGACTCACGGCTCGTGACGTGGTTGCACGATCCATTACGACCATGCGGATAATATGCCTGTCTTCTCGGCTGCTAGTGATAGGTGGCCGTTGAGATCCCGCATGGCGTTCCGTATTACCGTCCTGAACCCATCGATTCCATGTTCTGCTAACAGTCTATCTTTCAAAAATACAAGTAGATCTCGACGACGCGAGCAGCAATACTGCGAAAAGATAAACCGCAATCCCGGAACGGTACAATTCGACCTTTATCAAAGTCAGAAACATGCTGGTACGCATTTCTCCTTCTTACAAGAGGCATCACAACAACTTTTCACCAGGCAACAACGTTCAAATGCAATTTGTGTATGAGGAACCGGCTGAACAATTTCCTCATTTAAACACAATGTAGGTGTCGCTACTGGCGCTTGCTTTGTCTGAATGAGCTGAAAAGCTAATCATTTGCATATCACAGCATCTTCTTCCTTTCGTATAAATTTCACGTCTGTAGCATGTCGCCTTCTTGGTGTAGCAATTTGAATGGCCAGTAGTGTACTATCTACTAGTATTTTTGAAAGATAGAAATTGTTGTTTTTAATATATTATATATGAAATTCCTGTTACTTCAGTATAAAATTACATTATTTTAATGTCGTACATGAAAATTAACATAATGAACGAAATAATTTGTATCATTATTGAAAAAGGAATTTAATTAATACTGTAGCAACTTACTATTTAAAAACAAGATGGTAGCCAAAAAATCAGCCAAATCCACCAAATTTTATATTAATAAACAAGATGCAGGACCTGCCACTTTAAATTAAATATAAAATGTCTTTAAGGATTGCGTTTATATATGTAATTATAAAAATTAATTATAATTTTAATATATACTGACATCAAACATTGAAAAGGAAATAAATTTTATGATCGTCACTAATTATAAAATATTGGTACATTGCGGTTAAGGTCCCCTTCCTCGCCAACTCACATATTTAAAGCACTTTTTCACGCATGCTCATTAATTACTCTTTTATTTTAGCCTTTTCATTGGTCGATAATTAAGTTTCACTTTGAAATAGCAATATAATTTTCGCCATGGCATCGGCATTTTAGAAAACGTCCCAAGCAGGGGACCCAAAGCACATTTTCGCAAAAATATTTTAGCCGTAATAAATTCACAATATTATTATTGCTTAATAGGATTCTTTCCCCAGCTTTATTTATTCGCGTTATGTGGCAACATTTCCGAAAGTAAATTTCTACTGTATTAAAGCAGATAAGCATAGTCAGCCACGAAAGGATTTTCAACCATAATCATGCGCCGAGGCACACACCTCAGTTAGCATTCAATTAAAATTTTCACACTTTGTAAGGAAAAGCTGACAAATAACCATCAGTAAAATGTTTGTTGAAAGCCTATCGGTTTCCGATAGTATCAATCAACATTATTTCATTGCTTGATTCATGTGCCTAATATTTTTTCATAATATTTGGAAAAAACAAACACACTTTGTCAGAAAAGTTTCATCAATTGCGGATAAATTTCTTTGCCTATCTTTAGTATAATTTTGACATCTTTTCTTTGTTTTACTTCAAATGAAATTAATCATTTATTTCTTCGGCAAATGTTTGTTCACAATGTTTTGCATAATTCATCCACAACGTGGACTCTAATTTGAAATTTTCATTTTCTACATTAAGTTACATCACGCATCATATTTTGGTTATACTATACTTTAGGGTGCCCCTTTGATTCTTGCCAAGTTGTAATCACAAAGCAGGGCAAAACCCAATCATATTCTGATTGCAAAAGAGTATTTGATTGTTTTGTGCCAACAAAAATCGACACTAAAATCGGTAGCCAAACAAAAATCACAATGTTTGTCAAAGGGGCACCCTAAAATATAGTTTTACCAAATATTATTATTTTTTTTTTTTTTTTTGCTATTACGTCAATCATTTATTCTCTCACCAAATTTTTGCTTATCTCGCTAATATTTTGCTATAAATAGTCATCATCAAAATGTTATTTGAAAGCATGACGGTTTCCGACAATATCAGCCAACAACTATGTATGCTTTGCTTGATTTATATGCCAAATATTTTTTATAATATTTGGAAAAAACAAACAGTGTCAGAAATTTTTCATCAATTACAAATAGAATAATTAATTGCTTATCTTTAGTATAATTGTGACATCTTCGCTTTGTTTTGCATAAAATGAAATTAATCATTACTTTTACGGAAATTATTTTCTGTGTGTTCGCAATTTTTTGCATATTTCATTCGCAACATGAATTTTAATTTGATATTTTCATTTTAAAAGCTTAATTTCATCACACATTTAATTTCTCACCGTTGTTTTGTGTATATTTTAAATTTTTGGCGTATTTCATTCGTTAAAGTATAAAAAAAAAGGGTAAAACTATATTACCTCTTATATTACATAAAATTAAGATTTCACTCATACCTTTCTCTTATTTTCCCCCTTTTCGAGTTCTTAAATAACATTATATCTCATCCTGCAAAATTTAACTTAATTTTTAATAAAAATTTGTATTCATTTTATTTATCGCCATAAGATGATCTTTCATGGTTGATATTAGGTAGTTGACCAATTGGAAGGATATTTCAACAAGCCCAAGCTGTTAAGTTCATCACGAAATTCCATTTCTTAAATCCAATTTCATAGTACATAACAAATAGGCAAACTGAATGATAGTTTTTGTAAGAAATTGTTGAACTCACGTCGTTTTTTTTTATCAGAAAAATTACCTTTCTCTCTCGCTATTAATTGAAGGGAACTACTTTCATATACTTCCCCAAATCAGAAATTTGGCGACTTTTTTCTCGCCAAGCAAAATACCTGCTTTTGGCACTATTTTTCACGCCAAGATGAATTTTCGCTAAATACGAATAATTAATAACATAAAAAACTTTAAAAAAAAGTGACTCTAAAATTGGTACAAAATACAAGAAAATACTAAATTTGACAACAGCAAAAACTTAAATTAGCAACACCAAAAATAAGAAACAGCAACCCTAAAAAGTCCGTAGGGAGTGCCAGATTTGGCGTTTAATTTTTGGAAGGGTATATCAAAGTTGTTCCAATTGAAGTTAAGAGTTATCACATTCATCATCAAATGGAGCTTTTTTTCTACATTGATTTTTTTTAAAAAAAATACTCGACACAGTACAAATTGCATGCGTTGCCGACTTTAGATGGCGAGTATGTGATCGTTTTCTTTTTTTTCCCCTTCCTAATAAAATATGTTTGCTATTAACAGGCACTGAGCGCTTCAGAAAGAAAAAATTGAATTAATAGGGATTATTGTCACAAGAAGTTGAATTGCTCTTTTCCATGCGATCACACAATTTGTTCACGAATCCAAAGTTCCAACTGATGGAGAAAGCATACTCCTACATACTCTAAATTACATAAATGAGAATATAACTGAACACTTATATTAATGAAAACATGTGTTACGATTGATTTAGAATTTTTTGACTGACATGATTTTAAAAATAGTGATGTTGCTTCAATCAGCAAACATTTGGATAAATTCAAATTTATATCAAAATATTAACAGTGACATAAAGAGGACAAATTCGATAAACTAATGGAAAAATGTACATTATTTTTCAATTCATCGATAGCTGCAAAATTACTCACGAAACTACTGAGCCATGTTTGGGAGATATTAGTATTTATTTATACATTTGGTACGAAACTTGAAATACTGTTATCAGAGGACACAGTATAAGAAAAAAAAAATCATACTTCTTCCTCGGCTCCATTTTAATTGACGGTATTTACCGAAGAGAACAAAATATAACACCAATAATTATAGTTCATTATCGAAAAATTAAAAATCTTTATAGAACCATTCCTAATTTAGGAATTTTGTGGTAGACGCCAATGATTATCATCCTCATGCCATATTTTCCATGTTTTGTCTTCCCTGAGTTCCACAGCATTTTTTATTTACTTAATTTATTTTCTTATAAGTATGCTCCAATGATTTAAAATCACCCATTTGATGTAATTGATTGTAGCGAATATATTACATAAGGTACTCTTCGATCTATTAAATTTTTTTAGATACTTTTTTAATTAAATTTGTTATGTAAACTATTGCCAGTTAAGATCCCCCAACAATATCTCGAATTCAAATTTAAACTACTTTTATGTGTAGTTAGCCAACCTGAACAAATAATGGTTGATAAATCAATGTTTTAAAAAAAGGAAGTTTGTTTTTCATATTTCTTAAAAACTAATAGTCTCCTTTTATCATTAATGAAAATATATTTTCGTCTAAAACTCTTGATATTGTATCGTAACACACTTTTGATTCAAAAAGAGGCAAAAATAACTAATTAGAAAAATTATGTATTTATATCTTCTAATTAAATAATATTGAAGAATTTGCATTATATACAAGTTAATACTTTATCCATAATGTAGGAGTCAATTATTCTGTTTAAAAATAATTCCTATATTCATAAAAGTAAATCGCTCGATTCCTTATCCGTTAACTGAATTAAAAAGAAAAAAAAAAAAACAGTTAAAACATAAACCTCCATCTATAAATACAGCTACATCAGCAGTTTAATCTATATGTACCTCACAAAACCTCATAACGAATCTGTTCTTAATATTTAAAATATAAAAATCACTTTCAACTTCTAATATTTATTTCCATTTTTTAAATTTATTTCTCCATTTCTAGATGTTTAAAAAATATTTCATCTTGTGCGTTATTGTGTCCAACAAATGCTAAAGAACGAATGAAAATCCATATCTGATGTAATCAATTAAATAAGACTAATTCAGAAACCGAGGAAATATGAGTTCACTCGAAAACTCTTCTAATTCAAAACCTTCATTCGTCTAAAAATTTATTTTTCAAGAATATTGACATCTAATGGTAAACAATGACAATTGAAGGCTATAAGCAGCCACCACAATTAAAGTCTACCGGCAGTGAATAGATTATTTTTCTTACCATAGATGAAACTTCAAGGTTTAAAAATGTCATAAGCTTGGTTGTTACTCAAGGGTCATTTTTTGCACATGAGGGCTAAATAGATAGCGACCCATGGCTAAAAGTTGATTCCGAATCGCTACAAACATTTAAGGTGGGATTCGAACCCTCGAACTGCTGAAGCTTGGCAGATGAATCATCAACGCTATTGCATTTAGAGTTACAAAGTGTAATGCATCTTGCGACCTAACTTTTCAATCATTTTCACACAACTGGATAGCTTAGCTTATCCCTTTGCATTGTGAGATAGGTATGCCAAAGAGCTCAGATTCGGCTAATCTATCCAGAATAATGCAAAAGAGTAAGTTTTTAAATTCTTTGGGATTTGAGTGGGAATAGAATGGGCAGTTCTATAAAGCGTTCTCGCATAAATATTTTTAAAATTTACTATTCGTTATTATTTTAGAATGAGTTCTAACCAGAAAAGTTCATATTAAACGTGAATCATATTTCTTTGTAAGATTTGCATGATTATCTCAATGAAAAAAGTTTTCTCTTAGAATGAGTGGTTGAAAGATAAATGAAAATATGCAACTATTCCACATTTCAACGAGCGAATAAATTTTGCACTTTTGAAATGATGCAAATAAGAAATTACTAGCACAAAAAAGAATTTTGCTATCGCATTTCCTAGCAGTTTTATTCGAAGAAATAAATAGAAACCCTTTAATTCTTGTGAAGAAAATTTTGTATAACTTTAGATTTTTATTAATTCCAATTTTAAAACTTAATAATGAGTTAAATATAATTGTAAAATTTAGTCAAATAAGAATTTAGTTATTTAAGTATTGTATTGGGAAATTTGTCTTGAATGAATTTTAAGAATTCATTCTTTAACAATAATATGAAAAATCAATTCGTAACTAGTATCATTAATAAAACAATTTTACGGCTTTTGATCCTCGTTTCTTTATACTCGAATATGTTTTAAAATATAAGGTTGACTAATTTCTAATGATTTTTAAACGAATTCTGTATTGTCCTACTGTAGGAACGTATTTATGCTTTTACCAGATGAACAATCTTGTCATCAATATTTAGACTAGAGTCTCGAGATAGAACCCCTAAAGTCGGCTTCAAATGAGAATTCAAACGAATGCGCACTTGCAGAAAGTAGTTGCAATGATTTGGCGGTATACAATGTGAATATTGTTTAGACCTAAGTTTTATAGGAAACCTATTATTTCTTAGGTCTCTAGTCAATTTATCCATTTGCCTTTTATGATTATCATCAAAAATAAGTATATGAATAATAATACTAATTTTATAAATAATTTTTACGATATTAGAGTATTTAAATCAGAATTCTCTCTCATTTGCTGCCGTTGACCATTAAAACTTTAGCCCAGGGCTGCCAAAACGAGGCAATAAGCAGGATTATGCAGTCTATTTTTAAATACATAGCAAATTACGTAAACAATAGCAAATTACGAAATTTATACATCAATAAGTGATTTAAAATTAAGTCCTGTTTATATATTTTGTAGGTACAGTCATAAATAAAAAAAAATAACCCCCTGTTCTAATAATATCCATATTTATATTCGCAAAAAAAATCACGGCGAATTAAGTAACTAATACTTTGTTATATCTATGAAAATTTAACAATACTAAATCACTACATTTTTTTAAACGCTACATTTTTTTATCACTACACTTTTTTAAGGCAGAAGATGTAAACGCGCACACTGACACATTTAATAATTCTGCTATGTTTAACAAGAAAAAACATTTGCTAACCACAAAGATTTATCTGATTATTTACATCGCTAAAAGATACTGAATCTTAGCCAAAATCTGTTACCCAAGCGCATGCGTTAGAATTTCCATCTGGAGCCGACTTTCGGAGCTCTATCTTCAGACACTAGTTCTTTTTCTCCCAGTGTCGAAGGCTGATCTTATGAAGATTGGAAGTAATAAGTGCCATCTATCGGCGATTTAAGTAACTTAATATAATATATTTCTAACAGAATAAAGTTAGCGTACCTGACTACAGATGGGTGGGACCTGGGTTCAAATCCTGGCTCGGGCATGGATGTACTTTCTCTCTCTCTCTCTCTTTCTTGTCTTTGTCCTTTCTTGGTGTGTGAATGGTTGCCTACCCTATAAACGGATACCTATGGCATGTGTGTACTGAGGAAGTCGAACTCCACACCAAATATGGTTCAGTTGGAAAAGTGGAGCAGCGCACCCCATATTGCCAGCCTGGCTTCTACACGACAACAACAACAACAGAATAATTTATTTTAAAAGAATGTAATTCTAATAAAATAATTAATTTAAAATGATTAGCTACATTTAATTATTTTATATTTCTTCATTTAAACTAGTGTAAAAATATGACGTAATTCAAGTATTATTTTTCTTTTTTCTTCGAATAGAATACAAATAATTATAATGACTATGTGTGATTAAGGACAATTTTCAAAACTTTCCTAATAAACTGCTGGCCATCCAAATTGCAACACAAAGAAAGACAAGAGACATCACAACAAAATTTATTTTGTAGATAACATGTTGAACAAGTATCAAATGATTCAATTTATGGTCTTCTGGGAAGTGTGGTTCCTGCCAAAATCAGTAGCTAGAGTAGCAGCCATTGTTGGAGATCACAGCTGCCAATTCCTCGGAATTGATTTAAAGAGACATTGGATATGTTCTTGGGGTATAGCAGACAAAGCCGCTTCTACACGTTGCCAAAGTTGATCTGATATGGCACCTGGAGATATAATCTGGGTCAATCGTTGAGCAACGATGAACCACATGTTTTTTTATCGGTGTAAGGTCCGGAGAACGATCCGGCCATGGAAGCAATTCAATCTGGTGATTGACGAAGAACCCTTGGACAATGCGTGCTACGTATGGTTGTGCATTATCCTGTTGAAATGTGGGTGTGGGCAAGCCCTGAAGGTAAGGAAGGACAACTGGCTCCAACACCTCGGAGATGTAATGCTAGTTGTTTAAAAGAGGTAGTTGCTAGTTGTTACTAGAGGAGTGGCAGAGTGATTTCCTATACCACCCCATACCACAATATGCGGTGTCTCCACACTCGAATGCGACCATCGTAGTGTTGCAGACAGAAGCGTGACTCATCAGAAAAAGGCAATTTTATAACATTCTGTAGTCCACATCCTTCTTTCATCGCACAATTGGCTGCAGAGACGTTTTTAGTTCTACGTCAAGGGTAGACGTCTTGCGGACAGACCACTCTGCTGTAAGGTCGAATGGTACGCACAGACACTGAATGATGCGTTACAAACTGAATGTGCTGTGCTATGGTTAGTGATGCGGCTAAGCGATCCGTCACTGCCATGCGCACAATTCGCTTGTCATCACGTGAAGTAATGCACTGAGGTGCATGCGATGGAACACGCCCTCCTGCATCTAACGATCTCATATCCATATTACAGTTGTCTGGTTTTATCCAACACGACTACCGATTTCCCTGAACGATTATCCATAATCTCGGTATTCCACTATCCTTCCTCTTTCAAACTCGGATGCTTGATCAAAAAATGACTGCAGTTTTCTGCGAGGCATAATTAATCGTATTTTTGACAAAACCACAAGAAAAACACAATTGCCGAATTTGAAATCGTCGAAATCTCTCAGCCTTAAATAGCGCCACAGGCACGTGTATGTGCGTCTGCGCTAAAATTCTATTCATTTGCATATCTTACCTCAGCAAATGCATGTTTTTGTTATCGTTAGGTAAACTATGTTTTAAATGTATGTATTTATTCTCTTTCATGTTATATTTTGCCCATACAAATTCTTACAATATTTTATCTGAACATATTTGCTTGTAGTAATCGGTGCGGTTAGCCTTTACCACGAAAATAAAAGACCAAAATATTTAATAATAATATTAAATATTTTAAAAAATAATGTTTTTAAAAAAAATTCACTAGGACTTTTTAATTTATTTATCTAAATGTTGTTAAT
>JAPDSC010155272.1:0-15203 GCA_026290005.1 Latrodectus geometricus
ATAAGAAAGAAGAAGTTATCAATGAATTAGAATATAAGAATTTAGATTCTGTTGTTTAATTCTTTGAGGTCTTTATTTTAATGAAATTTTTCTTACATTTAAAGATTTTTATGCAACTTGAAATGAAATTACAATTTGATGCAGTTAAAAATATTTCCTATTAAAATATATAAATGCGTTTCATATTGAGCAAATATTTTTATACAATTAATGTAATTTAAACTTAGGAATAACAATGTATAATAATTAGTTTCTTAGAATTACAGGCAAACATTTTAATTATCGTTAAATATTATTGTATGTTTCAATTATAAAGTACACTTTCTCTTAATATGGATAGTTACATTTATTTTATCATTCGATAAGAATAATTTAAAAGTAATTAATAAACTGTTAAGAGTTTTGCATCGGATTTCATTTAAGGAAATCCAACTGCTATTAACTTTAAGGCAAATGATAGTAGTTTTATCATTTTTTATTTAATCTTGCTTAAGATTTAATTATTTAATTAAAAATTTATTTCCGATATCAAATTAAGCTTCTTTAAAATTCGTTTATTCTGTTCACAAAACTAGAAATATTCAAAATAGTTTTCTGCCGAAGTAATTGAAAATAAAAAAAATAATTATTTTACTTTCCAAAATTCAATTAAAGGAGACGCATGTTTTTTCAAGAATTTCATTTCACCGTTAAATTATCCAAAATAAGGATTAATAATAGAAGATGAATGTACTTAAATGCTATTATTAATGTGACTTGAATAATTAACACTGGGTAATAAATAAGAGCTTTTCTTAGGCAAATAGAAACACTACAAGAGGGAAATTTTTTTTTTTAAATATTTTTTCCTCTAGAAAACAATTTTTTAAAATGTCAAAAATTAAATTTTACTTCAAAAAATTAATTGCTAAAAAATATCAAATTTCTTTGTAAACCAAGTAGATTTCATTTACATACAATCATTTATTTTACAAAATTTTCTATAAAATCTTCTTATATTTTCTTGAGATTTAAATGCAATAATAAGTGGATCCAGCATTTTTCGTAAAAACATTATGAAATCAATTATGCTCTTAAAATTAAAATTTCTTGAATCAGAATAAACTAATATGTATATAGGAATTAATAAATAGGAAATTTATTTTTAGTTAATGCACAGAATTATAACTTCGTACTTCAAAATAAATTATAATGAAACGAAAAATATTGTTTATGCACTTATGAAGCATAATCCTTTCATTGGCAAATTAATAATTTATTCTAAAATATTTTATACGAAAGGATAGTGACTTGTCAATTTACATTTAGAGAGCTGCTTATGGGAAACTATGTTTGGAATAGCAAAATATATCTGCCAGGGGGCACTGTTCGGAAATTTGTTGAAGACAGAGAAATGGGGAGGAAAAACAAATGCAAATGTTCTAACGTGTCTTGACTTCCACTAAAAATACTAGTACCTAGGTTTCAAGGAAAAAATTGCAATTTTCAAAAATCATGCTTGTTAATATTTTTAATGATATTTACAATTTACACAATTTTGTTCAAATGATGTTTTCAACGCGAGTTGAAGTCCCAAATATAGATTTGCAAGAAATAAATCGAACGAGATTTAGAAAGCTTAAAAACTCTGTTTAGTAGCTTTTTAAATATTGAAATCGAGTCTCTTTCCATTCGTGTTCATTTCAATAAATTTTCGATTGGCAGTGTAGTGAGAAAAGCAAGAATACTTCCTTTTATGGGTACATCTTAAAAAAAATGCACTTAAAAAACGAAAAAGGAAAATATATTATTTTTTATCCTATAAAAATACACTCAAATGACAATTTAAAAAAAATTTTTAAAAAAACATGCTTTTGTTTTTTAATCAAATAGAGGCACGGAACAGTGTTAACAGCAGCATTTAAGTAACTTCTCAGTGAGTCCGAATAAGTGTTAATTTACAAACTGTGTTATCAAAATTTCGAAACAAGACAGCTTATGTTTAAAATAAGTCAGTGATCAACATATTAATATAAATTTTCTATTCGATGCTGACGTTTTAAATTCTACTTTGGATTAAAGTTCTGCTGACAAACTAAATGTAAAGATTTTTTTTGCTGATTTCCGGAGATAGATAACAAAAAAAGATAAACTGATATTTTTTGGAGGGTAAAAGTAACTCGGCTTGTGTTAAAAAATAAATATTTTTTCAAAGAGCTATCACAAAATAGATAGGGACTCCCCCTCTCTTTCATTCTGTGACACACACATACAACACAGAAGTAAATAGGGGAGTCTAATCTAAGGTTATAGCCAATAATTCAGTATGACTCTTTAAACATGCTCAAAAAACGAGGAATTTGTGAGACGCTAACTTTTTACCAAAATTTTCTCCCAAAAATGAAATTGCATGAATTAGAGTAAGTATATATGCTGATATACGTATGGAAATACTTTAATCTAGACAATTAAAAGTACTTTTATCTTATTAATATATTGGTCTTTTATTGGATCAGAAACAATTAAAGTACTTGTTGACCAAGCACGTAATCATTTCACTAACAAATTAATGATTTCCTTCTAAGAAATGTATTACTAATCCTTAATGCTTGCAAATTTGTTGATTGGAAGGTCTAGATTCCATACCAGTCTCTGTTTAACAACGGAACACAAATGCTTCTCTACTGCTACATTCGTTTGTCGGGATGGGTACTTTGATACAAGTTTTGGATTGCCTAATGCTCTAAAGCTGTTGCAAAGCATTTTAGTAACCACCTCGTAAATTTTCTTCAAGCAGGACTTATTTAAAGATAATGGGTCATAATCAATTGCTGTAAATAATAAAACACGAAAAATTTTCAAGCAGGTATTCTGAAAGAAATTAATGCGTAAGGTTGAAGTTTAATATCCCTCTTCCAAGGATCAACACAGGCTGGGATTGGATTTGGGATCTTCTGCTCTGAAATGCGCTGTCCTAGCAGTAAGCAACTTTTCAATAAATTATAAAATTTTGATTATGTATATGCAATATATGTGTGTGTGCGTAATATAACTAAGTAGGTTGCGTAGTCTTAGCTAATCTCCAACTGTACATTGTTTAGCTCTAGTCGTGCTCCAAATATTGGAAATTAGTGAGCAATCTCCCCCCTTTTTACCACAATTTCGTCACTACATGAATGGAACGACTTAAATCTGAACAATTAAAGAACATTGGTTTAATAATACCATGGTCTAAGATTGGGTTAGATTTAAATAGACTGCTTTTCTAACGAGAACACATATTTTTACCGACTAAATAATTATCTTTTTTTCAGAAATAACTTTGATGGGGCAAGATTATAATGATTAGATATTCTGAATTTGATATCAGCTGACGTTAAACAAAGAAAGACAAATATTTTGACTCTGGGTGTTTTTGTCAGTGTGGGTGCTTGGAAATGTTCGGGATTTCTGCCTTGAGACATGTTCATACAGTTTATTGTCTATAAAAAGGTTTCCTTGAAAGGTAAATTAGTGAATATTTTATTACAGCTTCTAGACATTAATATTATAGCTATGTAGCTCAAAAGTTGCACTGCTAAAATATATAATATAGTATTTCAAAGTATAATTTGTTATGACTAAATTTAATTAGTTTCTTTCATTTTATTAATTTTTATCATAAAAGTTTTTTTTATGTTTCATTTATGAATAATATCTTGTTGGATTAACATTTGCATAAAGATGAAAAATTAAGATTACCCTGTTGTTAAAAATCTAATTACATTTTCTCCCTCTCTTTTTAAAGTAAGAAAATTTAAATAACTTGAAAAATTATCAAACTTTCCTTTAATTAAACTACATTTCTTCTTAGAATACAAATGAAATCGACATAGAAAAAAACTACATTCCTGTGTTACACATGAGAGGAAGCAAAGTCTTTTCCTAAATTATTTTTCTTGGTGCCAAAAGAACAACTTTTAGAAAAAGGAAGTTTGATGCAACTTGTTTGTTCATGGAGAAAAATGGTAAATCCTCCTAGGCAGAGTTGAATATTACGATATAAAACCCAGACTCCGCAATGTTAAGTTCATTTTTGTTTTGTTTCGTTGTTACAATCTTTCTGTTTTAACTAGTTTCTTGAATTTCAAGTATGTAAGAAAACAGATCCTAGCAATCAGAAAATGAGAGTGTGTTTTAGCGTTGTATCTCAAAGTTTTGTATACTGATTAGAATTCGAGTAATTTTAAATATTTTACTCATTAGCTTAAGTTAAATATCTATAGTAATTCAAAATTCTTAATTAAAATATGTTTATAAATTACTCAAATCAAATTCGGAACTACTTTGATAGTTCCGACTAAATCGGAAATTTGGCGACGTTTTTTTCTCGCCTAGCAAAATACCTGTTTTTGGCGCCTTTTTTTCTCGCCAAGATGGATTCTTGCTAAATACAAATCATTAATGCATAAAAAAAAAAAAGCACAAAATACAAGAAAATTCTAAATTTTGCAACAGCAAAAATCTAAAAAAAACTAAATTGGTAACACCAAAATAAGAAACAACAATCCTAAAAAGTCAGTAGGGAGTGCCAGATTTGGCGTGTAATTGGGGGTAAATCAAAGTTGTTCCTCAAATTCGATTTTTTTGACCAAGTAAGTAATTTTTTACCACTCTTTTAAGAAAAGTATTCATGCATTTATCCATCCTATTATATTGGTTATATTATTAACGATTTTCATATTATTATTAACCATAAAGTAGTTCTTTCTTTCGTTACAGTTGAGATCATGTATATGCCACTTTATTTTACTTATAATGGGTCTGTGAGTTAAACAAATAATCGTTTTCACCAATAATGCTCTACATACTATAATTTTGTCCACCAATCAAAAACTAGTCAATTTGTCAGTGGGATGAGCCTTTCAGGGAGCAGTTGGAAAGAAAATGTTGGCCAATATCTTAGTGGGATTAGTTATTTTATATATTGTTGGAGATTTGTCTCTCTTGATACCGCTATTAAAAATAAATACTTATTAATCCTTAAGTAAAGATAAATTTATTTTATGTAGCATGTAAATCACATTAAATATTTATATTTGATTTACTTATGCAAGCAATAAATATATCATAACATCCACTTTATGGTTAGTTTACATCGGCAAGGATGATTTAAATGTTTTTTTTTTATGATTGAAACCAGTTCATTGAGACAAGTGATCAAGCCAGTTCTGGAGGTATCACTACGAAAATAATATATCAATAGTTGAACAATGTGTCTGCTCGAGTTAAATTGACTGGGTTACACAAATGTGTTACACTAGACAAGATCGAACTTATTACGTCTAATACAAGAGTGGTGTTCTAGCCAGGTACTATAATTCAAAACTATAAACAAAATAGCTTAGAACAGAAAAAAATTAAAATGAACTAATATATTAAATTAAATTATGCTATTTTCATAATATAAATTATCTTTAGATTGTTGGACAAAAATTTATTAAAATTAAAATTTAAAAAAATTTATTAAAATTTAAAAAAGTCCGAATTTTAAAACGATGATATTATTTTTCATAAAAATGATTTGTCCTTACATTTAGTAATTTTAAATTTGATTTATTACCCGTCAAAACATTCAAAAAGCATCATTTAATAGCTCAAAATCATTTGATGAAGTGCGAGCTAAGTGATTTTTCTGCGACGAGAAAATTTGTTTATATTTTAATAATTCTTGAAATTTTCTCGAAATTTTATTTAAACAAAAGAGCTTTCGAAAATTTATTGTAAAGAAAAGAATTTTTCTCTTTTCAAGTATAAGAAAATATTTGGTAGATTTGACAATAATGGCTTATAAAGTGCTAAAATAAATGACTTAAAGGAAATTTTCGATGCTAGTAAGAAAACAGTGATCATTCCTTAAGGAGATATCTATCCGTGATTTTTACGGAACTTGAATTCTATGTGCTTTATTAAGAAATATGCACAGTAATAGATACATATCAAATTTAGGTTAAGCATTAATCAAATCTCTTTTATTCATTTCTTTTATCCAAAAGTTTTTCAATAAATATGTGATTTAACAATATATATACCATATGAGGCCATACTAGAAAAGTTATATCCTACAAACACATCAAAATTACTTTAATTGTATTTTTAAATAAAATTATTACTTAAATATATTAATTAAAATAAAATATTTGATTTAAATAATTTGCATATTTCATTCTAAGTGAGGGAATATATTTGTTAATCAAATATTAAGGAAATGTTATTTTATTCCGTTGTTTTTAGAAGAAATGACGGAATAATTGGGAGTGGCTTTTGATAGACCGATGTAAGGTGAAAAAGAATGGAATGAAACGTTGTAAACATAATGAGAGCATCAATATTTATTTCCTCCTCATTAGGTTAAAGATCGAAGGGTGTAACCAAACTAGATGCATTTGACGAAACGTAACCATCATTAGTATAAAAGCCTCATTAAATAATGTTGACGAAATATAAATGAGCAAGCTACTTGGTTAATATAATATTAATTATCATAATAAGTTGATAAAATTTTATTTCATAATTTATACAGTAGAAATATACAATCCGTGTTGGATTGTGAAAAATGAATATGGAGTCACAATATATCTGCTACCAACAAGGCAATACATTTAAGTTTTTTCTGGAAATCGAAGGTTACAGTTAACCAAATAGTTAGCCGAATGAAATAAAGTTTATTAATTCATGTTGATATTGTATTTTGTAAAGTAAGAAAGATAATATTGCAATGGATCAACGGGTATCTATTGCCTCAATTGGAAAACTACTAAATTTAGTCAAGTGACTACTCCGCCCATGTAACAGCTAAATATAACAATTTTCTCAATATTTTTAGCTATCTAAGTTTTTAACTGCTTTGAAAAAGCACATATTTTTATCAATTGACGGGAAAATTTGTATGTGAGTGAATGAGGTTTTATATTCCCAAGTCTAAATTTTAATATTTAATTTTCTTTTCTAGTTTGTTGATAAAATTTCCCAAGCAATAATTTAAGAAAATAAGTCTTGGAATATAATATAATAAATAACGATTATTTATAATAATTTATTTTTACAAATTAGTTTATAGGAAAATTAACTCTTTCCTAAGCCACCTAGGCATGCGAGATGAAATACTGAGGTGGTATTTTACAACGTCATTATAAAGTTTACTAAGTAAAATTCTTAAATAATCATATTTTACTAGATAACTGCAGAAAATGCTAAAAAAATATAAATTTACAAAATCTTTCAAAAGTTTGAAAAAGTATGAAAATATTAAATTTTAAAATGATATATAGATTTTTATAACGAACTTACAGAAATAGAAATGTTTTCAGATAAATTGAATTAGAAGCAATAAAATCACATAAAGATGAAGGAAAATAACTTCTACCAAATAAAATACTTAGAAAATTGTCAGTAAATGAATGGCAACAGCATTTATAGGAAAATAAGTATTTATTTAGGAAAAGGTATTTATTTTTTCACACTAATTTCATGTAAAAATATGAATGAAACATTTGTTTAATTAATTGAGTTATTGTTTCTTATTCCACTGTGACTTTCATCTCAAAAGAGATTATGCTGAAAGCAATATAAATGGAATTATTTTTACTTCTATTATTCTTTCGTTCTATTAATAGGAAATATTTTTCCATGGCTAGGTTATTTTCGATTCTGAACAACTTAATTTGACAAATATTAATGAGGGCTGAGAAAAATAGTAATACTGGAAATTTTATAAGTGTGAGCAACTTTATATTAGTTTTTAGAATAAAGATTTGATTATTTTTTTATTTAAATAGATTTTCAAAAATAACTTAAAAACCAAATACGAGATGCTTATATTAAAAGGAACAAATTAATCTTTGCAGTAAAAAATATTAATAAAATTAAATTACTAAATGGTTAATATAATATGTCACGAGGTAGGTTCATTCTATTTTGTTACAATCACTAAAGTCTTAGAGATTGACAATCAAAACATTACCATAAATTTCCATTTATTTATCTGGCAGTGTTCATCATATTAATATAAATAACAGGAAATTAACGACTGAGTTACTTTGTAAACTGATAACTTACGTAGTTGTCTATTAATTAGCATGTGGATAAATACAATTCTAAAATAATTCGTTCATAAAATGTTTCAAAATTTTAGACTAAAAATATTGCTTATGGATTCTTTCTTTAATGCAATCTATAAAATAATTGAAATTAATTTTCTAAGACTGAACCGCAAAGTTTATTTTAAAAATACTAAAAATTATACAATTAATTAAGATGGTTATTAAAATTTCAGCTGATGAAAGAGCACACTTACACTCGAGAAATTTGAATACAGATAAAATTTTCTTTCAAAAATCTATAAGTAATCTTCTTTTGTCTGTTACAGAATAGAGCATTCACTACAGTATAAGATAACAGGTATTATAAGGATCTTGTATAGATTTACATATGCTTAATGCTGATGGATTTGGATTTTAGCAGGTCTCTAATGGATGAGGTGCTTACAAAGCGTATAGAAGAATAAATTTTACAAAAAGCTTCCCTTGAAGTTGTATCTGAAAGTTATTTGGTGTAAAAATTGTTTCTACACATTTTATAAAATGCAGAGATATTTTCATATAAGAGTGTCTTATTTTTATCGAGGTCTACTGTAGCCTACCAGGGTTGCAGTTCACTCTACAGTATTACTATAGGCTTTGATCAATATTCCATAACTGTTATCAGCAGAATATGGAATCAGGAATAGAGTGCTATCATTAGAGTGCTATCAATAGAGTGCTATCATTAACGATCAAAGAGAAAAACATGATATTAGCATGGACTACTGCATCATATCACCTCGTCATGGAATCTGGCAAATGTAAAAAATTGCAGTTGTTTGCAAGACAAGAATCTGCATGAACAGTATGATGATTTTTGTACAGCATTCAATATTCCCAAATGGACATGATTTTCATTAATTTCTTGATAATTGCAGATAAGAACATTTACAATAGTAAAATCAAAGTAAAATGTCAAAACAGGGATAATATTATTTTGATATTTTTAGGCAAATTCTGATTTTGTGTGTAATATCATGATAGACGGATCCTGTTTGGTGGCATCGGGGAACATTGCCAGCATACATTTGACATTGTCATAATAATCTCACATTTAAAATCATATTATGGGATACCATTCCATTTCTGTCTATTATCTTCTTGTTTATATCAATGCGATTTTAGATAGCAGTCATTATATTAAAATGTTATGATTAGATTATCTAATCTACTTATAAAAGTTCGTAACACCACAAATTGGTGAGTCAATATATGACCACTTATTGTTCATGCTGTCTTAACCTTCTTTTAAGAAGAATATTTTTTATAACAGTACTGGACAATACGTTTTTCTGATCTCTCTCTATTGGTCTCTCATTTGTTATCTAGAATAACACACAGTACTTGACACTAAAATAAGTTAATTGTAGTAAGGCATCGAATTTGTATGAATAATTATATCTGCATATGTCATCAAATATCTGGCGACTTCATTGATTTCCTTCATGAAGTTATGAATCCATTTTGCTGATATAAGAGTTGAAAGATTACCGCTCAATCTATCTTTTCAACATTTTATAGATTCACCTCACAGCACGAATATAGCTATTTGTTGTAGTTCAGTATCCCTTTTTAACTATGGATTAAACTAAATTAGCGTTTAATAGAAGAAAATGGACTTAGTCCGGTAAACTAAACCAGAAAAGGCACCTTAATTCATTATGTTCATTGTTATATATAATGGTCTTACACCGTATAGTATTTTTTAAGAATATTTTATGTGATTTAAAAATTCAGATGAAGAATAAGATATGAACATACTTGTAAACTTTCATAGAAAATTGTAGATAAATAATACTTGAGCAATGAAAACATTTCATGTTGCACAACCGATCAAAAAGATGTAAAATATTTGGAAAATTAAGTATTTAAAGAGTTAAAATCAAAGAATGAATTTTTTTGCGACAGTAAAAAATGATCTTGACGTCATAATATATATATAAATATATGGGAAAAAATGTTGATTATAATATATAGCCATTTAGAGTAATAATTAATATTTTTAAATGGAGGAAAATTCCTTAGAAACTTTTAAAGGAGTCAATATTAAATTATTTTTACATATTAATTATATTAAAAATGATGATGATGATACTATAAAATATATATGAAAAAAGAATGATTATACAGTATAAAGAGCTACTTAATGCTTTTTAATGGATGAAAATTCTTTAGAAGCTTTTAAAGGAATCAACATCGAGAAGTGTTTTTTGCATTAATCTAATAAAAAAATGATCAATGAGAAACTTCTGTTTATTAATTGAGTTATCGGCTCTTAATATAAGAAAGCTTTTTCTTAAGAGAATTATCAATCAATTTTTTTAATAGAAAGTGCTATTTCCTGAGAGCAATTGCTTCTTCTGACTCATCGGAATTTATTATTTAGAGATAATAAAGTTGATAACACATAAATGTTCTTCTAGTCACGTAGTCGCAAGAAATTACTCTTAGGTAAAAATAATTGTAGGAGTAAGTGTTCTTGCAGATTTTATTTGACAGTCACATAACTACATTACAAGCTCTAAATGGAAGGATAAAAAGATAAGATGAGCTATTTTTCCTATTTTTACATACTATAATCACATCATTTTCAACGGTAAGAAAATAGTTGCATCAGGTATGACCATTTTAACGTTAATGCAACTACCATCAAATGATAAAGTATTTAAAATAGAAAAAAACCTGATTTGTAAGGCCCTTCTTATTCTGTAAATATGATTTGCCTCATGAATATTGGATACTTTAACTATAATAATAATAATATATACAAAATTTGAATGTAAATCTACTTCAGATGATTTTAAATTTATTTTTTGTAATATGTTCTTTTCTTTTTTTAACATAAGTTCTTGTTCAAAGCATCATTAATCTGAATTAATTAATAATATAATATAAAAGACATTAGTTGACGAAATAAAAAATTAACCAAAAGTGTGAAGTGAGGGTAATTAAGTGAAATTTTCAAATATATTTCAAAAGAGATATACGAAAATAACTTTGTAAATAATACGAAATAAAACACATATTTGGTAAAAACAATTAAAACAACTAATATAACACTGATATAAAACACCATTAAGTATATTGCATGTAAATTGAATATAATATATTGCGTGTAAAGTGAATATAACACACTACATCAAAGTATAGGAAAAAATTATTATACAAAAGTGTCAACGAAAAATAGTTTTATTTCCAATATGAAACTGAGAGTAAATGTTTCTATGCTTGGGTCTTCTCTGGCTTCCTATCTCTAAATTGGATGACTCAGATGGTGCTGCCATCTATGAGCCACAGTTGTACTTCCACCGTCTTGGAGAGAGCTGGCTCTGTTCAAACACGGAAGATGCTCTATCTGACTTCATTGGCATAGTTCCAGTCGGCCTGGCTTTTCTTCACCAAATGTCATAAGTAACAGCAACAACAACAAATGCTTTCATAAACATAAAATTCAAAATCTTTTTGTGAAAGAAATTTTGAATTTCTTTTATATATTAATTTATATATGAGATTATTAGAGATTTCTTGGGATTTATTCTTGACAATTTTTTGATTAACTTTTCCGCAGTTATTTACAGACATATATGAAAATCTTTTACAAAGCGTACTAATTTGAGTAAAATTGCAAGAATAAATACGTTGTTCTTCAAATTTGAGAGCAGACTTTAAGGATGGGCATGTTTTCCATTATATGTAGCATAGTTAGCAAAAGTATAGGAGAAAAAAAAAGTCAAAAAGAAAATTAGAGGTCCATTTGATAGTTTTTATCAACAGACAATACAAAGAAAAATGTCATGTTTGAAGAATTGAAGGAAATGAATGTAAAACATAACTTTTATGTTTTAAATATCATGCATAATTTAAATTTTATTTAGTACACATAATACAAGTTTTAAAATTTAAATTTCAGGTGGATCAACGTATTTTCTTGTGTATAATCCGGAGATTCTGTGTTAAAAAAAATGTTCCGAATTTCATTGTGCTTATGATACGCCGACGCGGATAATTTGATAAAAAAAACAATCCCCATCAGAAAAACTTACAAAAAATTTTGAAAAAAATACTATTTACGTTTGATAAAATAAATAATAGGTGGTGCCACGACACGGCTGACTTATTTCAGCTATAATCAGCTTTGTCCAATTACGTTCAAGAACGAATTTGGTTTCCCTGAAAGCTATTACTGTTGCAATTTACTAACATCAATTCGCATTTTGCCTCGACGTGAAATGTTTCGTTATGAAAATAATTAAATGCTTGTACAGTCATATGGAAACGAAAACGTTTAAATTATATTGCAGATTTTAAATTAAAAGCTATAGCAAAAGCGAATAAAAAATGGCGACAAACTTGCTAATGTGAAGTGAAATACAAAATATTCATGGTAAACAAGAAAATGTATCAATACGTAGTTTGAAAATAATCCATTCCTTTCTTTTAATTATTAACGAAGAAAATATATTTTACTTTTAAAATAAGTCACTTTTCTTCTTTTAAAATAAGAACTTTTAAAATAAAATTTACATTTAAAATAGTTTTAAAAGTTATTAGAAACTAAAAATCAAAAATCTTTTCTGAACTATCGCTTTTGATCGATCTCGTGCTTTCATCTCAATTTATCGTACTTTGCGATGAGGTGGATTCAAAGAAATATTTTTCATAATAAATGGTTTCTTTTTCTGTACAATTTATTACATTTTTAATCATGACATGCGTTTTTTCCTTTTATGTGACATCCATAATATCAGGAGTATATATTTTTGACTATTCACTGAAAAAAATTGCCGCGGATAATGCGACGCTTTTTGTTCTTTTACTCGAAAAAAAGACTTGCAGACAATATGCCGCTGAATACGTTATACAGGAAAATACGATACTAAAAATTTCATATTGTGTTATTAGAATAAAATAAGCAAAAGACACATATTTATTTTCGGTAAAATTTAATTTTTTCTATTCCAGTAATGCTAATGTTTTTTTTCATTTTCCTTGAATCGAAGAGATAATTTATTTGAAGTAAAAGCAGCGTATAGACATTAAAAAATATAATATAGAAATACTGCCGCAGATATTGCTACAAGATAGTAACATGGTACTTAACTGTAAAACTATTGCAAATATATTACAATTTAATGAATATAAAATACTATTTGCATTTTGTTTTTTAACTTCAGTATGAGTAATTTTTCTAAAACATTTTTGAGATACGATTGTTGTAATATTTAGTGCTCAATGATTGTTGTTTAACAATTAAAAACGTTTTCAAAAGAATTTCTAATATTACATGATTTTATAATATCAGTGAATTTTACTGAATTTTAATAAAGTAGCATGTACAAAATTTACCTGAATTAATTCATGCGTATCGGTTATGGAATCCATAGTTTGATGAATTCATTTTTCAACTATGGCTAACAAGTATTTTGGAGGTATTATCTGATACAAGAAATTCATTACATAATGCAGATTTAATTTCGCATTCATTAAGTATATTGGCATCTGTTATTGTAAATTTAACAGTCGAAATTCATCATAAATTCTGTAGTAAACATAATATAAAGGACACTGAATTGAATAAAGTGCTCTAATATTTTGTTGTAACCTTATTTTGTCAACAAAAAGTAGGAGTCACCTATTAGCTTAACCACAAAACTTTGACTATCTTGACTTAGTAATCCCAATAGCAGATAAGTATTACGTAGTTCGTAGAAAGTATATTAAATTGTATAGTGGTTACTGATCGCTTTTTACCATGCTTATATCTCTTCCTGCAATGTACGAAGAAGTTTTGACTAAAATCTTAATGAGTGTAACTGATGGTACAGATTTACTGTACGGTCACTATTGGCGACTTTTTCAAAAAGTTGTCAAAAATCTCGCTATTTTGCTCAAGCGAGGTCTAAAAATTAACAGAATATTGAAAAATTTTGCCTGATTGGTCGGAATCCCTCATTTGTGTTCGGATCTGATTGGTCGGTATTGGTTGGGTTGCCAGAAAATGTTATTTATCACCAAATGTGAAAAATCGCGCCAACAGTGACCATACAGTAAATCTCAGCCATGAGGGTAACTGAAAACTTTACATGCACTTAATATGGGACGTCTTCTTATTTCTACAGCTAAAATCCTCACATTTTGATCCTTCAATTACGTCCATTGAGGATCTAAAATAATCATTGCAGAATCAAAGAAATAAAGAAGATGAAACGTGTTTTTAAAACTCCAAAACATATGCGAAATATTCATTAAATTGTCTAATGAGATTACTTTATTTGAAGTGTTATGAATTTTAAATAACAATGTATTAAATTAATTCAGGTATTTTTCATATTTAAAACTAGTTAGAAGTATAACATAAAAATGGCATCTCGAAATAAGGAGGAAGAATTCCATCCACATTGCTAAAAAAGAACATATTGAAATATTGGATTTTTTATTCCTTGGAATTTATCGATCTCTAAATTCTGTCAAAATAATGCACATTAAGTTTTACAAGCGAAAATATAACGTCACGTTTCGAATAAAGAATTTCATGGAGTGAAATATTGTTGTGAATTCATTTTTTTTGAAAATCTTTAAAGAAGTAAAAACAGCATGCGATAAAATAAAACAAAACAAAATCAATATTTTGTATGAAAGTGGAAAGCATTTATTTTTTAACGTTCTAGGGAACTCAAAAGAAATGAAATTTATTTATAAGACACTTATTAAAATTTCATTTGTTTTAATGTATTAAAAATGTATCCATTTTGTTGGCTGTCAAAATAAAAAATAAAAATAGGACAATTGAATTATGATACTCATATCCTTGTATTTTGTTTATTTATTTTTTATTTCTTAAAGAATCTACTTGAAGTTCTAATGCTTCAAAGAAGAAAATCCTCCATAAAGAAAGTGAATCTTCAATAAGAACAATTGTGTGATAAAAAATATTTTGATTTTTTTTCTTTGTAACTTAATAAAAATTTTTTTATCATTTATTATTCTTCCAAAAAAAAAAAAAAAAAAAAAAAAAAAAAATTTTTTTTAAATCCAAAAAAAATGCTTTTTTTTGTTAATAAGAACTGGAGAATTTATTAAATGAAATTGCTCTTATGAGAATAT
>JAPDSC010155276.1:0-27529 GCA_026290005.1 Latrodectus geometricus
AATAATTCATATTCGCATGCAAAGAGAATTTTAAAATATTAATTTATTGACCTAAAACATGACAAAAACATCCTGTCACATATTAATTTTAGGGATTACTGAAGATAAAATAAATTTTGTATTCAAAGCACGACCAGCAAATATGCGTTTGCTTGGAATATTGATGGTGTAATCCTCTCAATTTCATTTCAGTGTGTGCATTTCTTTTTATTCTATTCAATAGATATTTCGGAATTCATTTCATTCAATCCAATTTATTTTCAAGTAGAAAAAATGTTTTTTTGGATTTTTTTCAAGTTTTTAATATAGAGGAATATTTATTAGTTTGAAAAGGAATAATATTTTGTGTAAACATTTTAAAATTATTTTCTTGAATGACTTATACATATTGCTAAGAAATAAAATATAAAACGCATTTAGTTTCAGATAATATTCTTCCAGAAATTCAGATTATATATTTTATATGTATGATTTGTAAAACAGTATGGTATAAGAAAAGATTATAATTGTATTGTAGCCATGCACAGAAAAAATACTTTCAAATCCTATTCTACTAATATAATACACTTTTATAAAAATTAGATATTTATAAATTTTATAAATCAATGGTTCCTAAAAATAAGCATAGTTCCGGTGTAAATATGCTTGCATGTAGAAGATAGAATTTTGCTATAAAATATTTAAAGCAGAATTCTATCTTCTAAATGCAAGCATATTTACAAATTCGATCTTAAATTATTTTATAGCAAATTAATGAAAATGCTGAATTTATTTAGAAGTTACTCTTGGATATTTTTTTTGTCTTGATGAAGATTATAGACTCCTTTGAAAATATTTTGCATAATATTAAGATTTTTTTCCACATTGACATTCTTCAAACTATTTTTGCATTCATATGATATTCTTATATTAACTATTTTTACATTCTTATGATAATCTAAGTTAATCAAGTGAAATCAACATTGTCCTCTTGATCTATATTCTCAATATTTGATTAATATCAACATAATTTCAAACAATCGTCTCTTATTTTCTCTGTTTAACGCTTGAGAAAATAAGAAACTATTGCATTGTAGACAAAATGAGAAACACGAGTTTGTGTACTAAGCACTGAATATTTACTGTGTCAAAAATCATATTATTCCTAAAAATTATAAATGATCATGAGATAAATATTTGTCCTTATTTTTAAAAGAAGAAAGGACTGACTCATGGTAAAAGTCCTAAGAATTGAAGATTAATTCTTGAGCATACATTTCACAACTTCGAAACGAATACACAGTTATGCAATCAATGGACAAATGAAAACTGTTGCAAATAGTATAGATTATATGACAGTTAATATTCTACTTTAAAAAGTTCTACAGTTAATGCATAATGCAGTTAATGCCTATTGTAGCAAATTAACAATAAGCATTTATCTGCATTAATACTTTTCTCATTTATGTTTTCTTATTTCCAAAAAATAAATTTCAACATTTATAAAATCTAGTATCACATTATAGGTGAAAAAACTGCATTAGATGTGAAGCCTCCTTTTGTAAATGAAGATAATTAACCACTTTATATGAGACTTATAAGCGAAGTATGAAGACTAAAATTGTTTTCATTTAATGAGAAATAATGATCAGCCAATTTATGAATTTATTCTTGTTTATTCTGCATTACAGAATGAAATTGTTCACTTATTTTTAGAAATAAAAGTTCAATTAACTTCCTCTTTTCTTAATACAATTAGTTAATTCTAAAGGGAAATCTGATCTTTTAATTTATTGTTTACTTGGCCTGTTTTACCGAAATATAAAAAGTAAAATGGTTAAACCAATTTCTTTTATTTTTATATGAACAGAGAAAAAAGAAATTTCAAGCCATGTTTTGATAATTGATTTAATTTTTGGATATTAATAGATTATTAATCTAATAACTCATATTGCAATATCTTTATACCAAGCAATAATGCTTTAATATTTATAAAACAAAAACATGTTGATTTTGTTCTAATATTCTTTGCTAATCCTATAATTCAATCAATATAACTTTATATTAAAATAATATAATCCTATCATTTTATGAATTTAAAATAAAAAATAATTTATTTATTTTTAATATATGTGTTTTACATACGCATACTAATATATTATAATTTATTTATCTTTTAAAAATAATGTTTTTCGATATATTTTAATTACATAATGTGATTTACCCTAAATTGGAATTAAAAGAAACTACATCTTAATATTTTTTATGTATTTTAACTCTCTGAAATGTTTATTTTTCATCTTTTGTCTGCTAGATACCATTCACTCAAGTATAAAATACCACTTCACGTTTACTCAAAAATAGCAACTTTACTTACACTTGAATTTATCTCCAACAGTACATTATAAGTTAAAGTCAGAGTATTAAATGAATGTAGCAAATAATGGTTTTAATTTTAATTTTTTGAGCTGTATTTTATAAATATGTCACTCATGAGAAAAATCATGCATAAATAAACGTATAACAATTGAAAGGTATCTAATTTTGTAAATTGAAAAATTCCTCAATGAGATATAAATATGAGTACATATAATGCATAATGTAAAATAAGGCTTATAGTATTATTGAAAGCATACTTTATAAAGAATATTTCGGCATTGATTTATAGCTGTGCATAGAAATCTAAAAAATTATTTTCTGAGCTGCATTTTAAAACGATTTTACATATCTGACATTTTCTCTCGTGTTAAATTGTATCATAATTTACTCAAATGCTTGCTTTTATGAAATTTCGTACTGTAAATTGAAAGGATTGGGTAGTTAAGTTTTGTATGAATGGATCTTTAATGTGAATTACGACAGAGAGGGAGAAATATAATAAACTCAAAATCTCTTTTCCTACTCTTTTCTTGATAGTTCTCTCACATAATTTTTTAAAAGACATAATTTTTCGATTCTTACTTACTCAAAAGAACAAAAATTTTATTAAGAGTAAATTATATTTTTAATATAGAATTCAAAGAATGTAAAATGCATTGAGGATTACAATCATCTACTTATTTCTATTGTTAAAGTTACGTAACCTACACTCAATGGCTAGTTAAAATACTAGGTAAGTGTGCCTAACTACTAACGGTACTTTCCGTTGACCTTTTTGTACCATATAAATATGTCATCGGATTTTGAACATTTTAACACAATTTTCAAAATTTGAAGAAAAGCAAAGTTTATTTATCTTTTTATTTTATCAAATAGATAAAAACTTGTAATTTATAGTGTACTAAATTGAAACAACCTAAACATTTTCGCAGATATGATCTATGGGATAACTCTTCTAACATATTACATAATTATTTATGTAAATTATTTTCAAATGAAATCATATCCAACATCTAAAAAGTTACATTTTGTTAAAAACGTATTATTGTTAATTATTATTTTATGTATTTAAATTAAAATAATGTAAATTTGAAGTTTATACAGTAGTACGTAGAAATTAAAAATTGAAATTTTATAATATCATTTGTAAGAATTAAACATATATGGTTTTGTTGTAGACATTGTTTCCGTATTCAAATATATAGTTGTCACGCAATCTCGTAACTAAAACTTAGGGGATTTAGTCTCAATAAATACTGAATGTTGCTCAGGATGGATTCAAATTTTAGATCAGCGTTTTGTGAGTTAGCAGTATCTTCGATGTTAATTATCACTTAATCGTTTTATAATAGCTATTTGGTATAACACTGTCACTAAATCAATATTAGTATTTTAATGAATATTTTAAACAAAATTAGAATCATCATTAATACACATTTTTTAATTTCTTTTTTTTTGACTCACGAATAAATCATATATATTCCATGTTTCCTATCATTGAATATTATATTCAGAATAAATTAAAAATAGTTTTCTTTGTTACTCTTAAAGAATAATCTTAAAGAGTTAAAAAAAATAAAATTCAAAATGTTTTATTTTTTTAAGTTAGAAGTACTTATCAAATAAATCATGAAATAAAAATTATTAAAAGATTTGCTTAGAACAAATTCTTCAGTTGTTTTAAGCAATTTAAATGTAATTCAAAGTGATCCGTACATATTTTTTATATTTTTTTAATAATTTTTAATCAAGTTAATAAGTTTTTTTTTTTATATTCACAAGCGATGAAGACTTTGTATTATCAAATTGCACACACAATTTAACTATAATTAACCATAAAATTATATGAAATGATTTATCTAGTGTTAGATTATATATAAATTAGAAACATTCAAACAAATATTAATATCAATCATTAATAAAATAATTGATCTTTGCATTAAAATAAATAATATATTATATGGTCATAAACACAATATCAGCAAAAATGAATAATTTTAAAATGTATATATTTATAAAATTTTCAATTGTATACATTTAATAGAATTAGCGAAAATAACAAAACATTCATGAAGTTTGTACATTGTATTCCAGTTGGTAGGAGTCCATTATTGAATTGGGTGAGCAAGTGTGAGGTCAGTCCATATCATGTTGGGAAGAATGAAGATATTGTGTCCTTGAAATTGCCAACTGTTTGCTATATCCTGGGCTATTCGCCTTCAGAGGCGAGTATGGAAAATAACCGCCGCGTAAACAGAGGAATTTATAGTAGTATTGGTAATTATGAGACAATTTTTTTTTTTGTTTCAAAATGAATAGAATAATTTCAGTTATCGTGCAGACGTGTATTGTGTCAACAAAGAGGTACGTGATGTACATTTGTAAAGTTTGTATAAATAATTTATACTAATCCTTTTAAATAATCAGTGGCCAAATTTTCAAGAAAGAGGTCATTTTTTCTGTTGAGTGAATATTACTGTAGTCCCTTTCATTTTGGGCACCTTGTACTTACAAAAAAATTCATTTATAATTTTATATAAATAAATCTAAATTTAAGAGAAATACATTACTAAAAATATCCTCGTTTGATAATTAAAACAACATTTTGTGATTTTAAAATGTTAAATTTGGTGCTTTTCTTGCATAAATAATAATACTTCTAAAAGCAAAATTTACTTTTTATACAGCAAATGTAATATTTTACTAACATATTTTTATGTTTCCTTTTTATCTTATTATCAAGCATTAAATTTTATGATAAAAGAATATAATTATGTTTATCTCAAAAGTAAATTAGTATTATAAAAATTTTCTTCAAGCAATTTAATTGTAAAAATATGATTTTAACATATATATGAAAACATTTATTTAAGAGCTTCTATATATCATTTCATTCATTAGATATATGAATTTCTAGGGAATTTCATTATCTTATATACCACTTATGAACTTTAACTGTTAATCAAAATTTTTCTTTTGAAGTTAACCAAATGAATTTTATATAAAGACTTGTGAGTAAACTTTTATGTGTTTTGAAACTATTTGCAATTTATGTATGTAAATTATTTGTGTATACTAAAGAATAAGTTATGATTAGCAATAGCATAGAATACCATGTTTTTCGTTTTGGAAAAACAAAAAAAAAATTTTAAGCAGTTACTTAAAACGTTTACTCAAACTGCATAAATTCTAACAACATTTGTTAAATAGTTCAAAATTAAAAATTAAATTAAATCATATTTGAAATTCAAAAGATATTTTAACCAACAATTTATGTTTTATTTCCAAATCTTTAAATGCCCATATTTTTACCTTACAATTAATTCAAGATTTGTGAAATGTTCATTGACAAAATAAATGAATTTTTAAAAACAATGATAATGTAATTTATATTCTGAGCAAAAATTTAAAATCATATGAAAATCTACATTAATTCGATATATAATGCCAAAATTAATTCAAAATATGTTGAAAATTGTGGTTTAAATTAATTTTTATATATTTTTACTTTTAAAGTAATTGCGGAAGAGTGAGCTTTTGATTGATTAAATTTGTTAACATTATAAATGGTTTTATATTAATTTATATTTTGTACTTATTTTTATTTTAGTAAATTATAATTTTTTACATTTGTACTTTAATTTATATTTTGCATATAGAAAGCAAAAATTCAAAACAAAATAATATTAAAATATTAAAACAATGTTTCATAACAACAGAAAATAATATGCATCAACATATATATTGGAATTACCATATCCAAGTTATTTAACTCTTATTAACTCAACTTATTAAAAAATGTATTTAGTATTGGAAAACATATAGTGTATTAAAAGCTTAGTTTTAAAAATTGTTACGAATGAAAAATATTATTTATATATGGTGTATGTGATAATTTGCATTAGAAATAGACTATCATTATATATTGTACTATGTAACTGTGTTTCATATATTGTTAACAATTTAATTTTTTAGAATTCAATGTGCGTCTGTTATGCTATTATTTCCAACTTTTCATGAGACTAAGATGTTTCTTTGATCTTGGAATTGAAATTAGTTTGGCAATGAAATTTCTTGTATTATTATATATCACATAGTAGAAATATAGGCCTTAAATGTTATCATATTTATTATGCTTTATATTAGAGATATATCCAGTTTCCACATTTTATTCATATAAACAGAATTTTCCTAATATCCGGATTATATTTGTTCTAATTGCTTACATACTTAGGGGTGCAGGCAAGAGCCCAATCTCTACCCTAAGATTAATGGGTTTAGAGTAGTCAACTACATCACCAAGTGCATCGTAATTATGAACTACGGTCAAATGACATGGTCAGAACTGAGTTGGCACTCTCCTCTCCATATCTATGTCACATTAGTGGAACTACCTGGAAGTCACAGGTTAAAGTGAATACGTCCAACCCATAGATCTTTCCTCAGCTTCCAACTGGCCCACTTGGGCGTTATTCTGCATACACGGGCTTTCTTTTTCTCCTCACCTTGTAATTTGGTTTTGTTTCCCCTCATGCTCTCCAATGTTATGGCATATAACTAATTAGGACTTGAAGCCCCTTTACCTGAACTAGGGCAATCTGCCTCCAATTTGTTACCTTCTATTTTGTTTTATTCTTTTTATTTTATTATTATTTTTTATATTAAATATTGCAGCGATGCAGATGCTCCCAAGCACCTCTTAGAGGTCTAGGGGGCTCTAGGTGTGGGGAAGACTTTACCCGTTAACCACATGGTACAGTCCGGGGTCTCCCCACACAGTCAATCAATCAATCAAAACCCATAGATCTCAAGCAACTAGTGAGTAAGAATATCATGGTCACCTTCCTAATAACTGGCTGATCTTAACCGGAAGAGACATAATGCTACTGAGTCCCTGGAGCTCGCATATCATGACTCAGAGAAAATTATGTAAGTAAAATAAAAGATTTATAAGTTGACAGTTGTAACTTTGCAAATTAATTTTAGGATAACATCAACCATTGGATTATCCACGCATATTATTAATAATGAAAATAACAGTGAATTTTGAAACCGCATGTAGGTATTACTTTTGAAATAACAAATCATTAAAATATAAAGATAAAGAAACTAATGATATAATTTTCTGAATTTAAATACGATCATAGTTTAAAACATGCTTATGGTTGTTTTTTATAAGAAAGACTTCAATATGGATTAAAACTAACAATTACAAAAATAATTATTTTTGTTTATTTAAATTAAAAACTAATGACATTAACTAAAAACGAAAAAATAATACATTATTTTGATATATTATTATATTATAAAGATGAAGTCATTATTGTCTCATTATAATACAATTGTAAAAATATAAAAATCTTTTTATGAATATGTTTTCCTTATAATTATTCAATATTATACACATATGTAACGCATAATGTATTTAGCATTTAATTCATGATAGAAAAAAAATCTGATATCAAATACAATATACGTAACCTGTATTTTAATCAATTATTTACACTAAAATATTATTTAATAGAATGTATTATTGCTATCTTGTGCCAGCTAGGCTGGCAGTTTGGGGTGCACTGGTCTACTTTTCCAACTGAATCGTAATTTGGCGTGGAGTCCGAAATCCACCGTACATACATACCATAGATACCAGTTTGTAGGGTAGGCTTGTATTCAAATAATCCGTTTATTCACAGAAAGAATAAAGACAGGAGAGAGAGAAAGTGCATCCATGCCAGAACCAGGGTTCGAGCCCTGGTCCTCCTCATCTGCAATCAGGCATGCCAACCTCTGGACAGGGAATGGAATGTGTTCTTACAGTAAAATAAAGTACAAAGTAACTCTAAAGGAAATAAAATAAATATATTTAAAATATAAATGATAAAACATTGGTATGTTTAAATGCAAAAGGAATGTTTTACTTAATTTTCTCTAGAACACTTTACATATATACTCTACATTAATTAGCAAGATTGAGTCAAATATTTTATCAGTAAAAATTTAATATGATAGCAACCGGACAAAAATATGCATTATAAAATATTATTCAATAGATAATGCATTATGCACTTACTAATATTTAAAAATTGATTTTGGTAAATTTTGAATGGAATAAATAAGTATTGGAATTATAAACTCAACTTGGGATGCATATGTATGCATTCCTTAGCTAATGATAATAATATATTGTACTAATAGAGTTACCTATTTGCAATATGCGAGCAGAAGAAAATAACAAATTGACAGCTTATAACAAAGGCTTATTATTTTTCTTTAATAAATAATAATGGGGATTTTTATTACGATGGAATGTTTCACAGATGGCCCTTATCTTTCACATTTATATAGCTACGTAATGTATGTTATTGTTATTCAATTGTCTTCAGGCTTCTTTTGTTGACTTGAGTAATTGTATTTAGCACTGCATTAGCATAATAGTTATCATCTTCATGGTCAAAGTTTAATTCTCTGTGAATTGCTCTGTAAGGACAATTTCTTTTAACTCTTCTAATAAAAAAAGAATACAAAAAACTCTTCTAATAAAAAGAAAACAAAAATTTTAGAATTCATAAAAAAACATTGTTTATAAGAGGATATAAGGCCAGAACTTAAAGACCAGGATGCCAGCCCACTGTATAATTTATGGATACTGTCATGCTTGCCTGTTTTGGATGCAAAATTGACTACCATCTTAATATTGCAACGAATGATGAACAAATGAAAGTTTATTGACAAGATCCATAAAATATTTTGTATCTGTCTAAGCATTAGAGTTATTATTTAAAACTTGTATTCATTTTTTTCAGGTATTATTCAACACTAAAATTTCCCAACATTTTTGGGACAATTTGTATACAGTATATTTCAGAATTTGAAAAGAAGTCTTAAAGTCCAATAAAAATTTGAAAATGAAAACTCTTAAAATGAAATATTGAAATAACATTAGTAATTAATTTGAATAAAAATAAACACAGGCATCTATAACTAGCCTTGAGTACAGTGCCCCATGTGTTAATGTATTTATTTATCAAAATGATAAATTTCTTTTAGAATTAATTTTTTTAAACAAAATATTTTATGGCCTAATTGCAAATATTTAATTCGAACTCTGTTGGAAATAAAAAGCTGAGAATGTTCATGAATGCAATACATTTCATTTTCATGTATTTTGTTTCAGAAATATAAGTTTAGATATTAGTTCAGATAATAGTTATGAAAAAATACAATGAAGAAAACAAAAAATTATATAAAATAGAAAAATCGAATACTTTTATGGTAAACTATCTTACATAAATCCAAGAATGTTATTTCATGAACATTTGGAATCAGCATCTGAAATGACTTTGTTTTTCATACTTTATGGCTTGCACCAATATTGAATAATGTTTGATGTAGGTAATATTAGCAGTTTTATATATTTTATATTAAAGCTTTAATAGATACCACGAAATTGAGAACTAAATACAATTCCAAGTAAAATAATGTAAATATAAAATATAAAACATTCAGTATTTCGAAAATTAAATAATAAATGTTTCATTTAATCTGTTCACACGCACATACTCTGATAAAGGAAGTAAATTCAAAACTTTATGCGTCATAATAAGATAACATTTAAAGCAAGAAAACTTATATTTAAGATCACTCTATCATGGCTAATTTAGCATAGGACGTTAATAATCTTTAAGTGATTGCAAATTTTATTTGATTTTACCTGTATGAAAATAGTTAAATAATAACAATTACTTGTGTAAAACATTTAAGTTTTACTTAAATGTGTACAAGTAAAAACAAAAGTTTTAACTTAAGTTTTTTTACTTGTTTTACTTATTTGAATTATTATTACCAATTACTAGATTATAAGTAAAACAGGTTTAACTTTACACATGCAAATGTTATAGACAAGTAAAATTTGTAAACAAGATTTTTAATTGCATTTAAACAGGCAAGTTTAAGTATGCTTGCTAACTAAATATTTTTTTAACTGTCAAACATAATTTAAAATATGTAAAATTTTCATGTAAAAAGACTTTCGTATTTTATAATAAAGTTACTGGGTTTATAAATCTAGAATGCAAACACTACACCTTAAATATCTCTAATTTTGATACAGAGTAACAATGAACTGGAGCTCATTTTCATCCGATGAGGAAAATAATATATAATTTATTTTTATTCACTACATTAATTTTTAGTGAATATTTTGCGGAATGAGAGCTTTTGCGGCCGCGGTGGCCTGGTTGGTTAGGGCATCGTTCTCGTTACCAAACGGTGGTGAGTTCGAATCCCGGCTTAGCCGAAGATCCGTCGTGTTCACTAATGGCGACTGGGGCACGTTAAATCCGTCTGGTCGCAATGTTCTATATGTTCCCATTACAAATTAATACCTCTGGAGGTGGTTGGAAACAGATTTTGGGTCTTCACTGGTTTCAATCGTTAAATTGGAAGATTCAGGTGGTGCTGCCATCTTTGAGCCATAAGTCGTACTTCCACCTTCGTATGAGGGTGCTCTATTAAAACGGAAGACGCTACCTCTCTGACTTTATTCGCCTAGTCTCTGTGACGGGCGGGCTTGGTGTTGCCAAGTGTCATTAACAACAACATTAAGTTTTGAATAACAGAAGGGGCAACTAAATCATCACTTAAAAACTACAAGCTCTAGAGTTTTTCTATTGTTATTGAATGTTGCTATACCACTATAAACTGCAAATGGATTTAAATCCAGTTCCATCAATACCAAGAGTTTCAGACAGAATTATTTTTTCATAACTGTATCACAGACTTCCCGAAATCACGACTTTCCGATGAACTTTCGGAATGAAATGAACTTTCGGAAAGTCTGTATCACAGACTTTCCGAAAGTTCAATCACGACACCTGACTTTACACGAATCATTAAGTATGTAATACTATATCAAATATAATTGACATTGATTTAGGGGTAATTGATGTCAAATATTTTAACTCGTTGCCTCTTTGTTCTGATTTTGCTTGATGAGTTTCTGTTGGGAGATAATTTACTATCATGTTTACCAATATTCGTTTTCAATCTTGACGTAACTAAAAGATTTCATGTTTGTAGAATGAATTTAAATGTAATGCATTATTCTACAGAGCATGAACATTCTTTATTGGAAATCATTATTAACTACCAAATAATTAATGTGGAAATTATATTGACCATAAAAATATTTACTATATAATCAGTATAGAATAGCATTTATATAATCCCTTTAGATACTTAAATAAATTCTATAAACATGATCTCAAATATTTGAAGTCGAAATTTTCTTTCAATATAAATATTAATGTAATATCCAATCCTTCAATTTAGGTCAAGATATATTTTCTTTAAATTTAATTTTTGTTGAAAATATTTTAAAACCATTTAGAAAATACACATTTCTACATTTACTTAAAATCTCTAATAATCATAATTATCATAAATATTGGATTTTATTCCTTTTTTAAATAACAGTAAAATATCTTCTCTGCTATATTTAAGAACACAAGCATTTATAAATTAATTCAAATAAGATATCTCTTCATCTAGTAAGTAAATATTATTTAGCACATACGTTGAAATAAAGAGCATTTAAAAGTACTATCAGTATCAAATGAAATTAAAAAATTACTTTAAATTGTTCATTTTCTTATAAATCATAGATATTGGTTAGTTATTTTATTAAAGTTCATTATATATTATCACTGAATTCAGTAGTAAAACAAATACACTCGAAATGAACATTTCTCTAATGTCGCTTTAGATTAGAATGTAATCATATCTTAATTGCAGGGAATCTATTAAATCTTGTCACAGCAAGTGGAATTAAATGTATTAATCATTTGGTAATTGCATCATATTTGGGTTAATGTCCACCATAAAAGATAATTGTAATTAATGTCCTTGAGATAAATTATTATCGAAATTGTGATAATGGATGATTACGTTTGCATTTTGGGATGTATAGCCCTTTTTACTTCGCATACTTCAGCAATGAAATGAAATTTTCTTCCATCGCTTCATAGCTAGCTTTTTTCATGATTAATTACTATGGAATGCAGTTTTAATTTTATGAATCTTTAATTCTGAAATATTACTAGTTTCATGAACCAGTAATATATTTCAGAATTAAACTATTATCTTTTTGAAATAAACAAATGCATCAAAATAAAATCGAAATAAATAAATAAAAAAAATAATTGAAATAAATATTTTTATAAATATTTTATGTACTCATAAGTGCATTAAATGTAAAACTTATTTACAACTGAATTTAAGTTATTGAAACAATTAAATGAACTCAAAACATTCAAATTCTTTAAATACAAAGTGTTTGTTGTTTTAAAAGCTAAGTGTTGTCAATACGATGCCTTCTGATATACAATTAATCAATATTCTGATATACAATTCTTCTAATACACAATTTAACATTACCAGGGGAACGTATTTCATCGGAGTGTACTTTAATAACTGCTAATATTCACAGATATTTTTAAAATGTTTTAGATAATGCTCATATTATACCATGGATTGCTACTTTGTTTTTATTGAATATTTAACGATTTTAATTATAATTTAACGATTATTCTAGACAGCAGATACCTTCTTAACAATAGGCAATTTCATTGAATTGACGAGTGTAGCTTTAAAGAGAAGAAAGTGGCATACCATGTTGAAGTTTCTGTGCAGCAACTGTATCTTCATATAGTTGCACTTCTTATCTTGTTAGACAGTCAACCATTTTATCTATCTCAATGTCTGGACATGATGGGTTAATTGAGAGATGAGTTAAAATAAAGTTTCCAAACGTGAAAAAATATGAATGAAACAAACAAAGAATCTAAAATTTAAATTTATGTTGGCAATGTTCTTATAACATGAAGGGATATAAATATTCATAGTATTCTATCAAAGACGTATTGAAAAATATACCCAGGAGGAATATTTCTGTAAATGCAGCGCTCTGGATATTAGCGCTTATTAATACATATATTTTATACTACCCCATGCTGTAAATTCTAATAAGGTACTGTAATGTATATGTAAATGTATGTGTGATTTTGCATTTTACTACATGCTAACCAATTTAAATATTAAAATTTAAGAAACAGTATATAATACGCAGTATTTAATCTTCTGCTATGAGAAAAACTTAAATGAATAAAACTTAATTCTATACGTTAAATATTCAAATTTTCTAAAATACAAATATGGCAATTGTAATTTTTTTCTAAAATGCTCTTATTATAATATAAAATAATATATTTAGGATAATTAAATGAGTTTAAATTTTATAAAATGTAATTTAATAAAATTTTATTTTTCAAATATTAGCATTTGAAGTGTTTCTCATTTTTGTATAATACAAGAACTGAATAAACAAAAAACATTTAATCATTATCACTATTATTAAAATATTTAAAGAAAATAAATTTATATTTTATTTAGCTAGAGATTTTTCTGCTTTAGTATGAAATTGTTAGTTACGTAATTTATTTAAAGTACATGATACTTAGTATGATTTATGTATAGAAATATTTGTCATATAATCATCTTGTAACGATATTAAAATGTTATGAGATATTACTTGAAACATATAATTCATAATAAAAAAAAAATATCATTTCTTGAATTGGAAATACGGGAAATAAAATCAATATAGTTGAGATTTATTTTATATTAAATTCCTTTGCAATAAATAATATCCTTACGTACAATTTAAAGATTTAATGTGGTGCAACATAAATGTTGTAATGTCATAGTTATATTACATAATTCCTTACATAATGTGATAAAAAATTATATTATGCAATATTAGAAGTTCCAATATATATGTAGCAAGTGTTCATGATGAATCTAATGAAGTACTTACACCTGTAAGAAGAATACTGCAATACTTTTAGCATCAGTATTCGTGCTAAAGCTGCATTTTATAATGCCATTTTTTAAAATGATTATTCATATTTTCAATGGAAATTTGTAAAAGAAAAACTTTGATAAAAAAAATGCAGAAAATGTATATATAATTGCATCGAATAAAAATAATAACAATAGGTCCAGAGGTATCTCTAATTATAGAGAAGTCACATATTTTTATTAATATTCTTAATTGATACTACTATATGCAATATTTTCACACACACAATGAAATCTTCATAACTCAATCTAATTATATAGCGAAATTAAAGTATCATAATAGTAATGTTATCCCTCTTTAATGGTATTATCTCATATAAAACACGTAGTTAAATTTTTAGTACTTGCAGTACATAATATCACTTTAGATATTAAATTTAATATGGGTTCAGCTTTTGTATAATAATTTATATATTTCACATTAAATGTCAATTATAGTTTTTATTTGTGGTCATTATTTGTGCTCTTTTAAATTAGGTATAAATAAAAGTATTATTGTTCATTATTGTATATGTAAAATAAAAACCAAAATTATGGAGAAAATGAATTGATGATTTTCATTTTTATTTAAAAAAATTCTCAAAATAATGATTTGAAGCATTGCATAATATTATTTCCTTAAAATGCTATTACTATAAATTGTATATGTCAAATTCCCTTATATTAACGTTAAAAATAAAGACTGGGGTCAAATTTTAAATGTTCTTATATTATAAATGGATTAATTTTGCCAACGTGAATGCAACGATGCTTTTACCAACTAAGACAAATTATATAATGTATAAAGAAAGCTGCAGATTCCATTAGACAATGATCAATCATGGAGTAATGTTTCATGTTTTGAAAAACTCAAAGCTATGAACTAAAAAATCAATTTCTGAAAAATTTCTTCTAAATATATATACCAGATATCTGTTTTATATTTTGAAGTATAGTTTTAAAAATATTTAATATTTATATATGCTTGTTTATACTTACTTTATAATTTAAAAAAAATGCTATTTTATGTAATCTGTTATATTTCTTCTTGATAATTAACATTTGAATTGTATCTCTTTCCTTACTGGAACTATTTTTCAGCATAGTTTCTCATGTATTGTGATACTTTTAACTAGAATATTTATTTTGTTTTATGTTCATAAAGACTAATTACCATCCATTCTGATTTGATAAATAGTAATCAGAGTTATAAAATTTTTTTGGAGAAATTAATTCGCAGTTTTTTCATACACTTTTTTTAATATTACGAAAGCATTTGTATGTAAAATATCATTAATTTTCACGATATTTACAAATGAACTGCTGCCAATTCATTTTTTATTATTTACTATTACAGTAAATAATCTAATGATACATTTAGATATCCAATCATATAAAAAATGACAATTAAGTATTTATAACACAGTTACTTATCTAAAATAATTTTAAACCATTTAAAATGTTATGCTTTTTTTCTATACCAACTAATTAGAATATTTTTCTACGAATCTTCAAAATATTCAAAACCAATCTACACAATTTAATAATAGCTTATATTAATAGTACATTCTCAATTTCAGTTTTAAAAGAGTATGTGAACGCTAAAAAATAAAGTATACATAATATACAGTAATTTCAGTTGGAATATGTAAATAGAAAAAATTGAGAATTTGTATTTTTAAAACTGTTTTATTAAGAAATGCTTAATACATGTATGGATTTTAATTAATTTTAAAGGAATATATTCTTTTTAATAAATTAAAAAAGCATAATGTATTATCATATTGTATTTCATTATTTACAAAAATATGTATTCAAATTTTATATATTGATAATAATTTAAATACATATAATTTTACTCACAATATATTCTATGAACTGTGATAATTTTACCAGCTTATAGGAATAACTATAAATATAATATTCCTATAAGCTGTAAATTATTTTTGAATTTTCAATATATTTAAAGCAAAATTCGTATGAATTTGAGAGAAAAGCATTTCTTATCATAAAAATTCTCGATTTTGCTCCGATATCTTCTTTTGCATACAATATTTCTAAGATTAAACATTCATTAAGATATCTGTTGTAAATTAAATGTCTTATAAGCGGCTTATGGAAGATTAAAGACGAGATAGAATATGTGATTAACTTTAAATAATTTAACGATACACAAAATAATAACTTATAAAAATCAAAAAATATCTTTCACAAATATGTTAATTCCCCGTTCTATTTGAAATAAAAAATAAAATAAATAAATAAAAAAAAACCAATGTTTTTATTGTTTTTATTATTTACATCATTTCATTGAAAATTATGAAAAATTCTCATCTAAAAAAATTAGTTAATTCCTTACAACCAGAAATCAGAAATTCGTTTTTTCTCATTTATGTGAAGATAAATTTTTACTATATTTAGGTAACATAATTTGAAAGGAACATTTAACATTTTTAAACAATAGCTCCTAAAACACTTTAAATAAAAAATTCTTAAAATTAAGGAAAACCAAGAATGTCTTATGAAATATATAATTTTATGTACTCATTTTATATTTATTTTATGTACTCATATTACAATTTAAATCTTTAATAATCTATAATTCTAAGTTCATGGTATTTCTATAAATATTACGATAAGCATATAGGAAGTATATTGAAGAAAATTATTATTTTAAAAATAATTGAAATTACATAATTATAAATTGCTGCTGTTAAAGAATAATTTTTTAAACTATTCTTTTACCAAATTATAAATTAATTACCAAATTTTATTTACCAAATTATAAATATTATTTACCAAATTATTTAACATGTGTAAAATTTATCAAATATGCAGAATGAAATTAGTATTGTAAAAATAAACTAAACAAACCAGACTTATTTAATGTAAATTTGAATATGAAATATGAAAATTATTACTCCCTGAGAAAGAAATTTTTGATTCTTTACTACTGAAAATTTTTTTTGGAGAATAATTTTCTGCATGAATTTCATCAGAATGAAATTGATTTTTAAGGTAATGAATACAACCCCTTTTTCTCAAAAGTTAAAATATATTTTAAACAATGAAATTTCAGGTCAGTCATTTATTATAAAAATTTGAATAATCTTAATCAATCATATTAAATGTTACAGAAATATTTAAATCCATATTTCTTCAGATTATTTAAGAGACGCTTAATGCAAGGAAGTCTTCAAAGCACATTTGTTATAAAGTGATAGACCAAGAACACATCTAAATTGATGTGCATCAATGGTATGATTTACATTTCTTTACAGGTGTTTTCTCAGAATCAGTATGAACACAATAAGCAGAGAATTCTAGATCAATTCCGAAAGAGTAAATGATACTTAAAAAGGCTGTGTAATTCAAATTGCCATCATTTAATTTTCATAAATGTCATTCAAAACTTTTGAATGCAATTTTAGTTAAATATATTTAACTTCGTCACACTTTTTTAATTAGTTCTTCCACTGCATTATTTTCAACTCATACGGCATAATATAAATGGATATAGCCCTTGTCCCTTTGTGAGTATTTTCTTTTCTCGATCTTCAGGAATAATACCCGTTTATCAATAGCCAATTTTCAATGCCTTCTATAGAAAAAAACTTTTATTTCAAAAATTATCTTCCATTTATTACTGATTCCTTGATTCTTGCTAAAAGATAACTATGTTCTTTATTTTGTTATTTAAATGACAAAAATATCATCGCAAAACTAATTGATCTTTCCTTCTTTCTGACTAATAAAAAGGAAGATACCGATACATTTATTAATAGCTGAATAAGATATTTTAGGTATATTTTTATTGTGTGTTTCCTAATATTTTGTTTAATAAGCAGTTGCCTAATAAGATGGTTATTGCTGATATAAATTCTACGTTATATTAATTTTTTTCTACATTAGTGAAGGAAATTTCATTTTTGAAAACTCTAGGGATATTTCAACAGCCTCTCCTTGCTTATTGCTTAAATGAATATCTTATTGTAATTCCAATTTCTGTTCTTTTTAGAATTATTTTCTAAAACACTCATATATTTGTTAATATGGATGACTTACTTTTGTTAATAAGGATTACATCCTTTTACCTTTTCGTATTTATTTAAATTTGTCAATTATTTTGTATTAAATTTCAGTGCAAGATAATTTTTCGAGAGATCAAGTACAGTAGACGCTTATGATTATCAGCATCAACTGTATTTTATCTGATTATTTTTAAATTTTTAAATACTATTAAACACCTTGGATAAACTCTTTAATTTGCCATTTCTGAAAATAACATTTTAATTTTTGATGAAATGCTAATATATTTTTGCTAAACTGTATTAGAATTGAAGTTCATAAAAATTTAAATATAGTAATATCCTCATAGCACATCACATGTTGTTAATTTAGTTTCTATTAATTCTACTCATTTTATGGAATCAAACCCAAAACTGAAATAATTCTTAACACCTGCAGCATAATTTGTGCAATTATACGTTGCATTTTCAAATCTTATTTCGATCTTTTGTTTGTTAGCAATCCATATTTTATCCTCATTAATAATTTGAAAACTAAATTAGATTATAAGCTAGATAAAATTTTCATCTAGTGTTTTTATCAAGTATTCTAATGATGATCACACTAGTTTCAATGTCTATGGTCAAGGAGATTCATTCATTGGCTCAGAGAAAAGTCTATTGCCACTGACACTTATTGTAAGAATGTCCAAACGTTTTAGAGGATACACATCATTTTCTATCAACTTAAACTAATTTTCTAATATTTTTTTTATATTAGTTTGGAGAAAAAGAAATCCATTATTTTCACGTGAACTTTATGTAACTTCTTTTGGATTCGCTTTGAAAAAAGGTTTAAAACAGCTTTCATGCAGATTTTTAGGTCTTGCGCGTTACTACTGCTGACTTGCGGTCAACTTCGACCATATTTGATATTTTACAGATATTTTCGACGATGCTGTATCCACATGCGAGGTGCATCTCTAACATCAAAAATACCCGAACGGAATCGACGAAACAAAAATTGTACGTAACTGGTTGTTACAATCTTATATAGGACGATAAACACCTTTCACAATTTTAGCCACCTGGCAATCTTTTTCGCCGTTCCAAGAGAAAAACGAAAATGTATCGAATTTTCTGTTTGTTGTCTTCCATTTTTAAAACCTTATACTAGTAACTGAATTGATCAAACAAAAAACCGCAAAAGGATATTTTAGTTTCAAATGTCAGCTTTCCAACGAGCATAAATCTGAAATTGTTTGATATATACCTCACGAGATAACGATACCTACAGGCGTCTACCGAAAAAATAATGGATTACTTTTTCTCCAAACTTATATATCTTTGGCACGGTAATTTAATGAGCATGATCATGTTTGAAGTTTCATAGCTTGCGAACAACAATCATATTATTTTTATGGATTTTTTTATTAGGATGCAGAAAATAACACACTATCTCTATTTGTAGAATAATTCTAAAACACTTTTTTTTTCATTAAGAGTGTCATTACAAAACATAATGACTGTTCTCATTATTAGTAACTCTAATTAGCAAGGTTTAATTTGGAACTGGATGATGCAGCCTACAAAATCATCGCATATGCTTCGGCCGAGTTACAAATTTCATTGCAGACATTTGTAATCCTTCTATATTCTGGTATCAAGAAAGTAATCAATGAGACAGTATATCAATATCAAATTACCTCATACTTGTGATGTAAAATATGAGAACGCAATTTGAGATAAACGTTCTATATCTACTGGTAGCTGCAGAAGCATTTTATTTGTGTTCTGGAGGATTGAGTTTTATTTGAGCCGGCTAAATTTCTATGATTTTTCTCGCAAAACTTCTGTTATAATAAGCTAATGAAATTATTTATAAATATTTTATGGAAATGAAATTGTTCATAAATTGTCTACTTTGATACCTCTGAGAGAAAAGATATAAAAAGTTATGGGATACGAACTGCGCTTTAGTCCGGAATCTATTTCTTTGGCTTCCGCGACAATAAAAAACTGTGTGTGTATAACCAAGGAAAAATGACTCTTTCATCTCATATTGATAACGTTATATAGTTGTCTAGTATAATAGTAAAACAAGAGAGCCTCCAGCATTCATCCCTGTCCCAGTGTTCTTTTTTAATAACTCTATTCCCTTAAAGTCTTTTATATTTTCCACTTATGTGTTCTTCTGTCTTCACTTTTCTTTACTTATATATAAGTTGATTTGTTATTTTTTTTAACTATCATATACAAATTTGTTAGTAAATTTATTTTTAATTAGTAGGTAAAAGGCAATCATATATTTCTTATCTTCTATTACTTCTTGCCTGACTCTTTCATTTAGTGTTGTTTAGATCCATCTTATTAATCATTGATAAATGCAAATTATTTTATTTTAAGTATTTTAATAAGATAATTCATATAAATCTTAAACTATGTGTGAGATATTTAATTATGTTTTCTGCAGATAACATTATTAGCAAATAAATAATAATAAGAAAATATTTACTACAAATGTCCTGAAAGCTTCTTTTTCTTATATAGCTTATAAGCTTTCTTATATGAACTTCTCTTTCTTATAGAAATAATTAACACTGGAAACAATTATTAAAAATACTAATAATTTAAAATAAATTAAAAAGTTTGCAATTATCTGACATATATTAGAATACGTTGAATATATTTGTTGTGATTATTTTTTTGCTGAACAACTGTGCTTCTTCTATACTTTTCACAATAAATCTCTGTTTCGAATAAATAATATTTTATCATATTATGAATTTTTGTTTATGATCTACCGTAATGTAATTTTGAATTTGCATATACTTAAACTCTTTACATCTTCTTTTCACTTTAAAGTATACGTGCTATTTTTTGTGAACCTGCCTTCCCTATTGTGATATTATAAAAATATAAAGTAAATGAAAATATTTTTATGAATTAAAATATATCAGTGAAATAATTGATGCTTTATTGTATATTCAATAATGAATGTGAATATCGGATTCTTGAAACGTCTTACGAGATCAAAGAATAAGAATTTAAAGTGTATATATTTATGAAAAATCAAATATGAAACTAAAATGTAAATAAAGACAACATGTAAGAACTTAACTTCAATATTTCAGTTCAATAATCCAATAATAAAATTTATAAACTGAAAATTTACAGAATTGCTGAAAACATCTCAAATACAGATTCATAAAAATATGAAATTTTTGTTTATACACTATAATATTTAATTTACCTTTTCCCAACACATTTTACCTATTTGAAATATGGATCCAAATGTATCACGAAATGCTCATTCAAAATGTGTCTTAAACGAAAAAAAAAGATAGTATAAGTAGGATTGAAATTTATTACTGAAAAATATATGACTAGAAAAAATAATTTTTTTAGGAATTTAATTTAATTCAAATTGTTCTTAGCGGCTTTGAAATGACTCGACTTGCTTATTTATAAACCATTTAAAGAACTCTACTTCGTAATCAATTAATCCATGAGAAAATTTTCTACAAGCGACATAATATTCAAAATATGTCGTATAGAATAAAAAAAGGGACATTAAGTTAATAAAAAATACGACAACTACGTTTATGCGTCAACCACTTTTATAATGATAATCCCATTCATTTGAAATATATGATGAGAATTTATTAACCATTCTTGTGCAAACATTTAAGATAAATGTCAGTTTTCTATTTTCTGCGTTAAAACATTTGGGGTAGAGTATTGATTGTTTCCCACATTTTCCTTCATTTACGGAATGTCATACATTTCTATTTAATTCCTCGAGCATCATCGGACAATCATACAGTTAACAGTAGAAAGTATTTATTAAGATAAAAAATATAGATGAAAAATAAATATGTAAAAATAACGTTTAAAGGAATTGATTGGTTCCTTAAGTAGTTTTTAAAATTCGAAAAATTACTTAAGACTTTCAAATTTTAAAAAATAAAAAACATTTTCTTAAATATTGTTTAATTCTATAATTTGTATTCAATAAAGTTCAGGAATTCTAGTTAAGTGAGAAACAACGTTTTCGGAATAATAATTATCATAAATTTTATCAGATTAATGGTTTTTTGAGGACTGAATATAGAATATAGAAACTGCTTCGTTCAAGTATCAGGAATCAGCGTATGTAAGAAATGATTTATTTCTGAAAACCAAAAGGAAGAAGAAAATTAAATTAAAAAATTTGGGAAACTTCTTCAATCTTTATTGCTTTTTTTCTTTCAAATTAAATAAAATTTTATATTAAAATTAATGAAATAGATAAACTTTAAAAAACACATTACGTGATAAAGATGTTATGCACAATACATGAAAAGTATTCCTAAAGTTTTAACTAATATTATTTTAATTTTGAATGTATATATCTATATATGGACCATAAATTTTCAAATGTAAATTTCTCGCTATTTTATCCATAAGTTTAAGTCTATTTTTTATGCAAAGAAAATGCGCCTATTTCTAGAAAAACGCCAACAGAGAATACTTAAAGGAAGTTGTTGACTCTGGTGTCATATGAGATGATAAATTTGTTTTTTCAATAGTTTAAAAGAGAATTCAAAAACTATGAAAATTGATTATATATTTAAAGTATTATGCATTCTTTGCGGACTATAAATATTCAATATTAAATTTATCACTATGATCTTATGAATATGATTAAATCTCTTTTTGAAGGAAATAAAATTTGACTTACATGTACACGCCAAATGAAGTGTGACCTGTAAAGAAAAAAAAACATTATTTCATAAGATTTTTTAAAATAAGTCAATTAAAATAAACTTATATATGTATGTATATATTAAAGCCTCAACATATTTTAATGTTTCTAAAAACTTTGGTTCTTTTTCAAAAAAAATATATATATAAAAGAATAAAGCAATATTAATACCCACAACAAATATATGTAATCATTAATAAGACTTGTTATCTTTCAATGGTTATTCATAAATATTTTCTTTGTTTCTTAAAATTTCGATACATTAAGTAAAAATATACGCAGAAAAAATGATTAAGGATGGCAATTATTTCATAACCCAGTTAAAAATCTTAAATAGGAGAACAAATGGAAATCAACATTATAAGTACTCAAATAAATGTTAAATAAACAAGTGATATTGGAATAAATGAGTTTCAATGTCATCAAAGTAAGATATGCAAATAAACAAGTGATAAGTTAAATAAACAAGTGATAAGTATTATATGCGTGGATAAGTTTAGTGAACTGTATAGGACCGTTAATATTTGTTAAATTATAAATGTTTAATACACTAGATAATTTATGAAAATAAGTGTTTTATATTATAATTATAATATATTATAATTTACGAATTAATCTTTTATTTATATAATAAAAGAAAAATTTCTCAAACTAGATGTTGTAATTTAAAGTATTATATACGTAGAGTTTTATATATGGAAAACTTTTTATATTTAATATACGCAAATTATGGCTAGTTACTATAACAGTCCAAAGCCGCTTAGTTGGTTTCAGAATTTGTTTTTGTAATCGGAAGTTAGTGAGTTTGAATCTCGAAGCAAAATGAGATCTGACGTCTTCAGTAAAATAGGCTGGGGTTTATAAATTTCGTCGTGGGTGCAATGTTCTCCATATGAAATTATATGTCTGGAGGTGACATGCAAGCCTTCAGGCTCTAATGATTGGTCCCTTGTTCAAAATTACTTCACTGTATAAGGGGGCATCACTTCCGTCCGTTGTAGTGATGAAAGACGGAAATACTAATAGCTAAATATCGTACAGCAGAAGTAGCCCTAAAAATAATGTGCGTTAAAAATAAACTAAAAATTTTAAAGTTTGTTTAGAAATTCATCAAAATTACTTTAGAAAATCAGTTGAATTTTTTTATGAAATATTATCTAAATATTTAAGTGAAAAGGATCAAATAACTATATATTATAAAAATATATTAATTGAGACATTTCTTTATTAGATTGTATACAGCTAATTACATAAGAAAATAAAGAAAAGATTATATAAATGCTCAAAAAATTCAGAGTTAAAACACTAAGAAGCGTGCAGTTATTGCAACAGCAGCTGGATACTATATATAATCATGTATATTTATCTAATGGACTCTTTCTCCACTATGAATACAATTAATTTTGCTCTCTATGCATTTGTAAATAAATAATTATATCTACACACATTTAACAATGACCAGAAAGATCATATTTTAAAGTACACCGAAGAACCACTGAATTACGGATAGCAAGGGTTTATTTCCAAGTGAGAACACTATGGTAACTCCATATATACAGGCTACTTGTTGTTAGTTAGTTTTGCATTTACTATTATAGGTAAACTGCCGGATTTAGACGCTTTGGATCGCAGGCAAATCGTAGATGCGCGGCGCAGGGATTATTCACTTTACAGCTACTATTTTCAAGGTCGACTATTTGAAGAGGATATAAAGAACGTATGGACAATGAAGAAAAAACTGCTCATGAGATCAGACAAACTGCAAAGGACAATTGACCTTGATAGTTCGTAGTTTAAGACTTCTCAGGCGTATTGTAAGTAGCCAGAGAAGACAGATATTAGCTCAATTTACCAACTAGTTGAATGATAGTGGCAGTCATACAGTCAATAAACAGACCAAGCAACGCTCGCTTCACCATATGAGTTGAGGTAGGCGTCACTTAAGAGAATACCATTACTCATTGCTCACCATTGGGCTTCAATGTCTGGGCAAAAAGGCACAAAGACTGTAGAGTTAAGGACTGGAAAAAGTAGCAAGGAGTGATGATGAGTTTAGATTCCAGGTTTTTATTACGGGAGACAAATAATATGGTGTCAGGTTCAGGAAACCATGGATCATGCTTGCTAAAGCAGGATTCATGGTTTTCTGAGCCTGACACCATAGGGAGTGTAACAAATCATTGTGGCTCAATCATAATGTGGGATGCACTTTTTGGGATTTTCGGTGCGTGTAGTAACCTCCCACAATGCAATCCGGTACGTAGAGTTGCTAGGTAATCACCTTCATCCTAGTTAATGCTGTTCTATCATCCGCATGGTAAAGACGTTTTTTAGCAAGACACCACTTGTCTACTGGCTGGTTGGATGAGCATTTCTTTGAATTTAATGTCATAATTTGACCCCAAATTAAATCCTATTGAGTATATTTGGGATGTTTTGGAACAAAGCGTGAAAAAGCCATCACACAGTACCAAAGAACCTTTTTTATTAAGTTACAGGCTACTTTAACCAATATTTGACTACCCAATGATGTAGAACACTTCTATAAATTTGTTCAATATATGCCTCTTCGTGCGCCATCACTTATCAAAGCCAGAGATGCCCCAACTCGCTACTAGGCAGGTGTCTCTAATTCAGTGGCTCTTTACTGTACTATAACAAACATTTCCATAAGTTTTATGACAATTTAAAATAGTTATATGTCATTTAAATTTTTGCCTGGTGATAATTCTAAAGCGTATTGTTTAGTAATTATTAAATATAGATGACAAAATACAAAAAAAAATTTAAGTTTTAAGAACAAACGATTTGGTGTTCAAACAAATTAATATTATTAAGCAGAAAAATATATTAATAAATAAGAAAATAAATTAAACATTATAAATATTATTATGTAAATAAATTGCTCAATATTTAATAAAAATGTACACTAATTTTCAAAATCTTCTTGTTTATAAATAAATAATTTTATTAATTAAAAATGGATATATAATGTTTAAATTATAATGCATTAAATTAGTTACAGTGTTCAATTTACTGCTTTTATATTTTATTATGAATTCATGAATATAATTTTTCTCATATTTTAAATAAATAATTTATCTTAAATAATATATATATATATATATATATATATATATATATATATATATATATATATATATATATATATATATATATATATATATATATATATATATAGAAAGATAAAAAGACACATATATATGTACAGAAAGAGGTAGAGGTGTTCAAAAGTGTAGACATCATTTTTGAAATTTTCATGTGTTTATTATATTAATGTGCATAGGTTATATTGATTTTTACCTAAATTCAAATATTTGAATATCAAATGAAAAGAAACAAAATATAACGAAAAACAAAAATAATGTATTGGTCACAAAATATCACAAAAAATTAAGATTCAAAAATAAAGTGTTTTTAAGATTTCATTGTGTTTTTAAGTCAAGTTTAAACAATTAATAACTAGGAATTTCGTTTATTTTTTTTTTTTTAAATATCACTTCACAGCGTTTTTTTATCAACAAAACTATTATCGAGATTTCAAATTTGCTAATTACGATACATAATAAACATAACAATTTGTAATATAGTATGATAAATAAAAAGTTCTTAAACAAGTTATTTGATGGATGTATTTTTCGTACGAGGGATTTCTAACGTCGTCACACATTTTGAGTGTAATTCAAATCAGGTTTGTTTTCTGGTCAGGGTAATAAATCTATGACTTTATCTTTAAACTATTCATTCTATATTTTTGCCGTATTGACTGAAGCTGAATCTTCTGAAAAATATGTGTTTCTTTATAACGAATGAGATCCTTGATGGAAGGTATTAATTTTTGTTTTAGGATAGTATCGATGCATCTTTTTGCTTTCAGAATGTCATCAATCACTTAAATGCGTCCTCAACATCTGCAGACATACCTGCCCAAATCATAACATTCGTTGGGTATTTCATAGCTGTTTCCTTCAGTATGTAGATCTTCGATTATTTTGCGTCTTACTGTTTTCTTTCCATCACTACGAAAGAGTGACATTTTAATCTCATAGCTCCAGATGATTTGTTTCCGTTGATATTTCTGAACAAGATATATCTGTTTGGATATAATATATGCTTAAAATATAAATATACTTTTTCCTTGAAATTTTAACTATTAATGCAAAAATTCTTAATCTTCTTATTTTTCTTGAACGCATTGAACTACTTAACTTATTCATTTCACGTCAAACTGCATATGATCAAATTCTTCTATTTTTTAGTCCTATCATTTATATCTTTCTATCGTCAGTGGCAGATGTACATTTTTCATTTTTTGACATGATCTAACCTTACTTTTTATTGATTTAATTTTTTAATAACTAAATCATAATTGTCGTACAAAAAATAAAGATACTATCCAAACATTTTCTCTCGATATAAAAATTCTGATCTGTTTTCCAACTGTCCAGTGAGATCTTTTATATATATATATATATATATATATATATATATATATATATAT
>JAPDSC010155276.1:27629-40643 GCA_026290005.1 Latrodectus geometricus
TATATATATATATATATATATATATACAGGGTGCTTCAAAAAAATGTATACACACTTTAAACTATTGTAGTTTTCCCGCTCTACAAGGCTAATGTTATATTTCTTCGCCAGGTGCCAGCATAATCATCCCTCTATGTTATATTATCAGTTGGAATTTGTAATATCAACATGGGGGACGTACGTTTGAGTTTTGAAGAACGTAAGCAGGTTATTAAGTGATACTGGAAGTTTGAGAATGTAAATGAAGTTCAAAGACAGTGGAGAAGGGAGTATGATACAGAACCACCTTCAAGATTAACAAACACGCATACGAGACAAATTCGAAGTTCATGGAACAGTGTGTGATATGTACAGAATCAGTGGTGACTCGTACTCAGAATTGTATTGATGCTGCAGGTCACCAATTTGAACAGTATTAACATTTGTTATTTAAATGTTCAGCTTTCTATTTTCCTGAAATTTAACTTTGTAGAACGGTAAATAAATTTTCTATGGAAGTTCAAAGTGTGTATACATTTTTTGAAGCACCCTGTATATATATATATATATATATATATATATATATATAGTGATATTAAGTATGATTATACGATTATACTCATAATACTTCTTTGACTTCTTTAAAGGAAATAATTTGACGTAACAAACCGTTTTGTAAGATGTAAGGAATCCTTAAGTTCTTAAATTAGGAAAAAGTTGTAATTAATAAAATATAAAAACAATTATAGTAAACCCAATTGTTTTCACTAAATATTAATTTTTTACAAATATTAGGAGAAGCATTTGCTAAATCTACGAAACAGCTTTAAATGGTAATTAAATTTTAATTTACTAAGTTTTTCAAAACTTTATTCCAAAAAAACATTTGTTTAATGTATTAAAAAAGTGGAAAAATTATATATTATTTTTATGTATAAAGAAACTGTAATTTTAATGAATTAAACAAATTAACATTTTTTATTTTAGGCATTTTAACCTATTGTTAAAATGTTATAATTCGTAATGTTTCATCTTTAAAAATATATTTCTGTATAATATAACAAATTTCAGCCAAATAACAGAATAAAAATAAAGAAAAATATACCGATTTCCTTTCTCGAAGCAGTGTATTGTTGAATTTAATTCAGATTTCAACAGTAAATATAATTTTCGAGAGAAAATGCTGGGACATGAATATATAATTTTTAAATGAATACTACGAATGTATAATCACAAGTTCACCCTGTTTTTTCATTACGGTAAAATAGTTATATACGAGGTTTTATAGAGTAATTTCCACTGTCGTAAAGGAACTGTTAGGTCTGTAGAGACTTCAACACATTTGAAGCTTTATTTGAAACAAAACTGTGTTAACAGAGTAGTGTCTTCAGTTGCCTTACCTCACGATTGCCTTCACTGTAATTGAGAATTTATTTTTATTTTAAATTATTATCAATATTATTTATTTGCAAAATTTCTGATTCAGCAAATGGATAATATCATTTGACTTCTACGTATTTTTTGATATAGATTTCTTTGATTATACTAAACTAGCACAGCCAAATTATTTTTCTTTATAGAACATTTAGACAACTATCTTTAGCATTTAATTTTTTGGCTAATGTAAAATTACATTTTCAGTATGTCTTTGATCCACATATTAATATATCTTTTAACCCCTTAAGGCATTTACCCTGTCTGACACGGGCGAATGTTACTGCCATATGCTTGTCTCACACGGGTGTTTTTGTTATTTCTAATGCCCGTCTCAGACACTTTCCAGTAAAGCTAGATAGGCCAAATTATATGCCATCTATTATAATATTAAATTATAATTAAACATCTAACATAGATGGCATATGGATAATTTTTTGGAAGTTTTTCCGTAAACACTCGTGCTTTAAGGGAGTAATTTCATTATAAATTTAATTATCAGATATTTTATAGCTGCATCAGATGTAATGTGAAAAATAATAATAAGCAGCACATTTTATGTTTTTAAGCAATCAGATGAAAATGAGAAATTTATTAAGATGCATTCTGATGTAAGGTTTTCTTTGACAAATATTTGCTGTTGTGTATATTTATATAATTTCTTATTTCTTGTAACGCAATTTCTTTTTTTCTATTGTATATTAGCTTGTTTCTAAAACCTAATATATCAAACTCGTGTGAACCTTTTGCAAGTTAGTAAATAATTTCATATATATTGAAAAGGAAGATAACAAAATGTGGCGAATCCTTAAATAGAAATTGCTTCGAAAATTACTAAAAAGAGAATGTAAAGGAGACACAATGTTATTGCTATTGATTTCTCAAATTCTGAATTGCAATTTATAATGAAAATAAAACTGTTGTAAATTAATGTATGTAGGATTTATTTTAAAGTGTATAAGAAAATGTATTCATGTAAAATATTTACTATGCATACATTTAATATTTTTTCTTATTTAGTTACCACTAAACAATATATAAGTTTATTTTCCAAAAAATAGCCACATGTATCTACTCCCGTATAATACTTATTTTGCCTAACATATTTTGTAAAATAAAAATGTATACTTAATGTATAACTATGGGTATGACATAAATTTATAATTTCATTTATTCATTTAATTAATAAAAACAATTGTTTATCTCTTCAAATTTATTGCTTATTGCATAACAAATTAAAAATTGAAATTTCTGTTAATAAACTATCTTTTAATTAAGTAAACTAAATACGATAGATAACTAATTCATCTACAAATGTATAAATGCCAAAAAATTGTTATTAATTAGAAATTAATTTGTTAAGATTTATCCTAAGCTTTTTAATTAAAAGTAAACTCAAACTAAGCTGAGATTTCTCCTCCAGGATCATTTACAGTTTAGATTTTTTATGTACGTAGTTACCAATTGTTTTGGTAGATCAGAGCTTAAGATATTAACTGTCGTTCAAGGTATAAGTAAGATATTTCCGTATGTATTAAAATAGAAGCATTTAACTAATCCTTTTGTCTACATTGTGAAGGTTCTTATATCGAGAAAATAGTAGAATGTTCTACTAATTAATGTATAAATTATATATGAATAAAATTTTTGTGTATATATATATGGTCTAGTTTATGAATAATTAAACACACTTTTGTTTAAGCATCAATTATATTTTAATAGAAAATATGAATCATTTGAAAGAGTTTTAAGATAAAATTCAGTGCAGTTAAAAACACAAGATAATAAAATTTGTGTTATTCAAAAATATGCTTAAATATACAATTTAAAATACAAATTTGAATTAATACATTTTTAAAAATGTACAGTAAAATTTTCAGCAACTGATTAATACAAATAGTTATTAGTAAAAATAGGTATTTTTTTTTAAATTTTGGCGAATTTGGAGCATGTTTTGATTAAATGCTCACATAATATAATTAAAAAGTATTTTATAATACACATTAAAATGTAATAACAGATTAGTATATACAATTAATTTATTTTATTTATAAACATAAATTAAATCAATAACTACAATAAATTTCAATTGTATATTATCTAAGAAGTAATTGAAAAATTCAGCATCTTTGAATCATTATTTAATTAAGTACTATAAATCTATAAGTTTATTCCTTCTGAATTAAATAAAATTGCATATTTGAGCAAAAAAATTTGGTTTTACTAATTCTATGTGTGTTAACAAGTATAAATATTTTTTTAATTGAAATATTTGCCGCAGCCAATATTTGTAAAATAATATTTACATACTTTTAGTTAGTTGTTGGGTGCATTGTATGAAATATTTGTATGTTAGTAAAAACATGAGAATGATAGCAATTAATAAAAATATTAATTAGTATTAATTAAAGAGAAAAATACTTTAAATTTATGAAGAAGAAAAGTGAAGAATGCAAGGCATGAACTTAACATATTTTTTCTATAAGGTTTTCCTCAATCTTTTTCATAATATAAATAATATTAAAAAGTAAATATATTTTATTTATAGAACTACAACTTATAGTATACTTCAACAAATATCGTTTACATGAGAAGTAAATCATAGATTTTTTAAGACCTCATGTGACATATTTCTGATGGATTAAAATCCCATCTATAAATTTAAACCATCTTATAAATAAGACTCTCAGTAATAACAAATTAATAATTAATTTAAAAATGAGGCAAATTTTATAGTACTATAGATTATTATAATTTTACAATTTCAACAGCAAATGTTAAATTTTATATGAATTTACAGTTATTTCCTAATAGTAAAATGATCTGATGTCATTATTTTTGATTTTATTATACAGATAATTAAAATATATTTTGTAATTTGATTAACACTATTTCAATTAAATAAATATTGTTATTTAATTAATGCTACTGAGATATTTTACTGTCATATAATTGATATTCTTGAAAACAAATTATAAAAATTCCGGATAACTTTATTAATTTATTGACTTGTTTTTACGATGTTGATATTAAGAAATCAATGAATTTGATCACAAACATGATACATTCATCTTTCTAAGCTTCCTCTGTAATATTTTTTTTAATATACAGTAAATGTGAGTATCTCAAAAGCTGATGTTATAAGTCAAAAGTTTGAATGTTTTTTTTTAATTTAAGTATGTATAGAAATGCCAATCGCAAATAAATATTTGAGCAAATTTGTAACAATATTGTTAATTTTAACTTTGTAAGGATTTCAATTTTTGCATATACTTTATGTGTATAATGAATTTATTTTCTTTTTGTGATTTTAATTATTTAAAAACATTCAATACAAAGCTAAATTTTGCCTCAAAATAAGATATTTTGATTTATCAAATATTCTTATTGAATCGTGGTCTAGTGATTGTGAAATGAGATTAAATGTCAAAAAAGGGATTAGTTCTCTTGCACAAGAGAAATAATACTTTGAGTCAGAATAAGAAATGTTGCCAGTTATAGTTACTTATATATTTAAGTATATTTTTAATCTAAAACCTTGCATATTTAAATCTTTTTTTCACAGTGATTCATTTGAATAGTGAAAATATTTTTCCCTGTCTGGCTGAATATAATTATTTAAATTGACAAGATTTTCTAAATCTTGAAGTTTAATAGAAACAACGTGACTCCTAACTATTGTGAAAATCCATGTTTCTCCTATCAGACTGATTACAATTGTTTAAATTGATAAAAATTTCCAATTCTTGATGATGAATAAAAGTTTTGAATTTAAAATCATATATTAGAACATAAAATGACCAGAAATTTCATAGTTAAATTTAATTAAGAAATTAGGCAAAACTTAAATCATAGCTAATTAAATCATATCTAATTTGACTTGAAATAGTATGATAAAGTATGCATTTAGGGAATATCGACTCTGAGAATGGCAATAATTTTATTTTACATGACGAACCATTGAAGAAGAGATAACTTGAATCTTAGAAATGGTAATTCATGATATCTTCAAACGAAATAGAAATTTATTGTGCTGACATATCTGCTACACCTTGTTATTTATTCTCCAATGAATGATTACAATCATTTGATTGATGGTATGTTCAGAGAAATGAAAATCATGGCAAAAAAAATGTTCGTTTCAATACTAAAATGAAAACTTGGTAATTATGTGCACTTTCATTGTGATTTTAGAAAACTGCCGCAAGAAAAATCAGATTGCAAATTAGAAGTGCATCGTACAATACTATGCCTCCTTTACTGCATCATTCCAAATTTGAGAAGCAAGGTAATCAGACATATTTTACAGGAATTGGCATCAAAAGCTACGCTCGGGTCACCTTGGCTGTTCTAAATTCTTTTATAGTTATCATGTAGCAGTTTTTATAAATTTTTTATGCTTTAACGTCTTCATCATACAAACTCCATTAATTTCTTTTTACTTTCTCAAAATATATCTTCACTTATTAGCTTCTTGAGTACTCTAGACACGGTGCAGCAATTGCACATTTTTAATGTTAGTCAACAATAACTATTTAATGGCTGAATTCAGAATCATGTTAAAATAAGAATAATTCAGAATCATAAAAATAACTTTCTCTTTATTTTTATGAATTGGCAACATTAACACTTCATGGAGCATAACAATTCTTGTGGTGTATATCACTTTCTAAACGGTAATAACTTCTTAACTTAATAAAAAGCTCATATATGTAGTAAAATAAATATAGATGTGTTGCCTTATTTTTATTTCATATATAAATTGTCTAAAAAGCAAATATATGATGTGCAAAATATTTCCTAAATTATTGATAGAAATCGCATTTTGTAACTATTTATTGAAACTATATTTTTATTTATACTATATTTATTAAAATTATATTTGTTTCTTATATGTCCTCCAGATTTCTCTCTCTTTCTTCTATTGAAAACTACATTAAAACTCCTATCAGATATACACTACTGGCCATTAAAATTGTTACACCAAGAAGGCGACATGCTAAAGACGTGAAGTTTATACGAAAGGAAGAAGGTGCTGTGATATGCAAATGATTAGCTTTTCAGCGCATTCAGACAAAGCAGGCGCCAGTAGTGACACCTACATTGTGTTTAAATGAGGAAATTGTTCAACCTGTTCCTCATACACAAATTGCATTTGAACGTTGTTGCCTGGTGAAAAGTTGTTGTGATGAATCGTGTAAGAAGGAGAAATGCTTACCAGCACGCTTCTCACTTTGATAAAGGTCGAATTGTAGCGTACCGGGATTGCGGTCTATCTTATCGCAGTATTGGTGCTCGCGTGCGTCGAGATCCAATGACTGTTAGCAGAATATGGAATCGATGGGTTCAGGACGGTAATACGGAACACCATGCGGGATCTCAACGGCCACCTATCACTAGCAGCCAAGAAAACAGACATATTATCCGCATGGCTGTAATGGATCGTGCAACCACATCACGAGTCGTGAGTCAAGAAACGGGGTCGTTTGGAAGACAACAAGTGTCTGCACGAATAGTTCGACGACGTTTGCAGCAGCATGGACTCTCAGCTCGGAGACCATGGTTGCGGCTTCCCTTGACGCTGCGTCATAGACAAGAGCGCCTTCATCGGTGTGATCAACCTTCAATGGTGAGACGTCATCTTTTCAGATGAATCCAGGTTCTGTGTACAACATCATGATGGTCGCATCCGTGTTAGTTGGCATTGTGGTGAACGCACCCTGGCAGCGTGCATTCGTCATCGTCATACTGGCCCATCACCTGGCGTGATGGTATGGGGTGCCATTGGATACACGTCTTGGTCACCTCTTGTTCGCATTGACGGTGCTTTGAACAGTGCACGTTACATTCCTGGTGTGTTACGACTTGTGGCTCTACTCTTTATTCGAGCCCTGCGAAACCCTACGTTTCAGCAGGATAATGCCTGGACGCATGTTGCCGGTATTGTACGGACCTTCCTTGATATGGAACATGTTCGGCTGTTGCCCTGGCCTGCACGTTCTCCAGATCTTTCACCAATAGAAAACGTCTGGTCAATGGTTGCCAAGTGACTGTCTCGTCACCAAACGCCAGTCACTACAGTTGATGAACTGTGGCATCGTGTTGAAGCTGCATGGGCATCTGTACCTGTACATGCAATCCAATATCTGTTTGACTCAATGCCCAGGCGTATAACTGCTGTTATTACTGCCAGAGCTGATTTTTCTGGGTACTGATTTCTCAGGATCTATCCAGCATAATTTTTTTGAAAATTTAATCACTTGTTATTTCTAGTATAATATATTTGTCCAATAAATATCATTTTGTTATCTGAATTTCTTCCTGGTGTAGCAATTTTAATGGCCAGTAGTGTATATTGTAATCTCAGATGTAACTTCTAACGTTTATAGTGATGTAAATCTTGATGTAAAATATTTGAATAAATGTAAAGTTTTACAAATATCATCATTTTAGCATTTAAACTGTATTCTTTATTTTTATATTTCCTACTACTAAAATAAACTTATATGAATGTAATACTGATTAAAACTTTTAAAAAACTCATAAACACCTTGAAAGATATTTATGAATAATTATAATATAAAAGAAATATTCTTGAATAATTAAGAAACTATTGTTCCTAATTGTTATCGGTAGTATATAAAAGAATTATATTAAATTAATTTTTGTATTTTCTAATTATTGTTAATTTAATAAGAAAAGAATATCAAGTTTTTAAAACGAAAACAGGTTCTCGGGAAAAGAAGATAGATAATAATGTATGAATAAAATCGTAAGAATAATTATTGGGACAACGACATCATCAAAAACTGTTTTAGGCCTATACATATTTTGTCTGAAAATGTGAGAACTTTGTCATTATTGGTTTTATTTATATTCCTTATAATAAACATCTTTCATCTAGTTATATTTAACTAAATTTTTATCATCATGTACGCTTTTCGAGAATCGATGTAAGTTTATTTGTCTCATTTGGAAAACACATTTATATTTTTGTCATAGTTTGTGTAATAAATTACTGAAAAAAATATTTATTTCTAATAATTTCAGAATGTTTTGTGAAACATTTTCAGAAACATAAGATAATTTATTATTATATAAAAATAATTCAAATTATAAATATTTAGTATTCCTTAAATGAAATGAAGTAAGATAATACTTATAAGTATTCATTAAGTACATTATTAAGCACATTAATTACAGCAAATACAGATCATATTTTTAAAAAGTGATAAAAAAGTTCTTGAACTTCATTTACTTTCACAAAAAATAAAAGCAAATTACTTCAAAATTTATAATATAATTTATAATGCGAAATAATCTGAGTGTTCCAAACACAGATTTATTGATAACATTAAACATTTAATTTTAGATTCATCTAGATACATTATTTGATGATAAGAGAAATCCATTCTAACTTCATAAAATTGTTTAAATACCTACGAAGTAATTGATAATAAAGTCAGTAATTAATTAATTTACGTGATGTTTTATTGATTTTATTCCGCAATATTATATTTATTGCCTAGCATCAACAAAAATCTTGTTTGCCTGGATTACAAAAACAAAGTTGTCAACAATAAATCTCATATACAGTCATGGCTGTTCATCTTGGATAAAAAATATCATAAAAATTTCAATTCATGAGCAAATCCGGTATAAGGCAGCTGAACTCAAAATTTGAAAATGTTTCCTTGGATTAAAATGTGATTATCTAGCAAACCATATTCAAGATCTTACTATCTATGTCTGGCAACAAGCCACTTATTTTTATAAAGATTATAAAATGTACCATACATTATTTACTAGTAAAAATGGTACAGCTTATATGTTTTCAGCATCAATTTTTATAGGGGAAAATTTATATTAACTGAATAAAATGATAAGTGCGTTGTTGAATATTGTTTCTCGAGTTTAATAGATTTTTCATCTTTTACGAAAAACAGATCCTTTCTTGATGTTTTTTTCAGTTATTACTATGAATTAACTTTATAATAAAAGCTGTTTAAAATATTAGAAGATTATTGTAAATAATATCGATTTTGTGTTTTGAAGTAATATTAACGATTTAGATTTTTAGGAAAGCATGTATTTCTTAATTTATTGTTCAAATAAAATAGTTATTTTAAGCTTTAATATTGAAAAAAATTTGAGAGTAAATAATATTATATACTTTTTAATATGCTTAATTAAGTTAAAAATAACTAATAATATTCATACAATTCAGTTTCAGGATGCAAAGCTAATTTTGTTATTTGATAATATTAATCAGTATAAGAAATTTTCTATATAAATATTCTATATATTTATATATTCTAATATTCTATATATCTATATATTTATATATTTATATAAATATTCTATATATTTTCTATATAAGATGTAAATTTGAAAAGAAATAAATGTATAAAATATATTTTTTGAAAATCATCAAAAATATATTTATAACAGAGTAAAACATTCGTATAAAGATATTTGTCAATACCTATTCTCATTATCTAACATTTTTATGCTTATTTATATTTGGTACCAAATTATTACAATTCTTTTTTGACTTATATATTATTTATTTTCGTTCAAAGTAATACGTGCGACTTTTTTAAATTAAAAGAAAATTGATTCAGTTGTAAAAAAAAATCTTACATATACATTCAGTAATTTATCATTTAATTTGTTTCTCTTCCATTATTTTTTTACTATAAAAGCAATTTCAAAAATGCTTAATTATTTAAAACCATTTTTCAGCGTAATTATTTTATATAATAATATAAAACAATGTGAATTTGTATAAATATAATAATATATTAATTCCTTCTAAAATTATAAGCAAACTTCACAAACACATTAACATTATAGTTTTTACGTAAAATTTTTCTCGGTTAAAAAAATATTTTTTTAAAGTATATATAATTTTTCTGTTAGAAATTAAAATGAATAAATACTTAATGAACGTTCACACAACTGAAATTTATTTCTCTAAGGATAAGATTTTTTTTTGGGGGAGGGGGGGTTGGTAGGGATTTGCTTTATTGTGATCAAACTGAAAAATAATTAACTAACTAAATTTAAAAATTCTTACATTTATTTACCAATTTACAATTTGAAAAGAAAAAAGAATACATTTTAATATAATTATTTTTATATTAAGTTACTTTTATAATAAGCTATTTTTTCAGTAAGATAAGACAAATGAAATTATTTATGCCTATAAAATGTTTCATTAATGTTTATGTACATGCAACGTAAATTACAAACAAAAAGTTTTCTTAAATTTAATAATGCATATCTTCTTTGAATTAAATATCATTTTATACTCACTAGTGGAGTAAATAATAATGCAAATGTCTATGAATGATATTTACATACATTTTTAAATAAGTATGTTTATAAAATGCGTAGAAAATTATTTACTACGTATCAATGAAAAATGCAAGTTGCTTACTTAGTAGTATTGCAAAAATTAAGATTAAGTTAAAAAAAATTAAATATGCATATATATCTAACAAGCAAATGATAAAAAATGAAGTTTGTTTCGTTCGTAAATTCCATCTTCTGGAAATATAATATTTTAACAATGAAATATAGTTTTTATTCAGGACTTAATTTTCAAGAATATACACTATAACTAAACATTTGTGGAATGAATAAGATGTATAACTAACATCTTGAAAATATAAAAACTTAGAATATTTAGAAAATGTTGTCTGATTACATTTCTTTACATTTTCTAATTGTAAATTTCAACATAAATGTCTTAAAATGTATTATGCAATATCAGATTCTTTAAAAATCTTTACTAGAAAATTAATAAAAATTTATATCAGATTAGATAGTGTTCGAAACATAAATTATTTTAATAAAGCTGAAGATAATTTTGAGGGTTAGTTTAAAAAAGCTTTACATTTTTAATATTCTTTTAGATATTTAAATTCAATTTTTAAAGATAAAATTAATAAAAAATGTTTTCTTACAAATAAGGTTTAAAAAATGACAGAATATTTATATAAAAAATTAAATCAATATACGTGAGTTATATGGAATTGTATATATTACATTCAAATTATTAATTTTTGTATACAAATGTACGTGTACATAACACATAGATCAATATATGTTCGGATAGGACACGTAGTCTAAAATAACATTATACTCACAAAATTTGTTGGTTGATAAGTGGTGGAAAGTAATTTGGTGTTATGAATCATTTTAATGCAGTTGCTAATTCATCAGAACAAATTAAAGAAAAAGACAGACGAATGTATGGAGGACACTTGATCAAATGTATGATCACGAATGTCTCGTTCCAACTGTCAAGCATGGGTGAAGGAGTCACAATGTCTGCTGCAGTGTTATACATCCCTGTAACCAGTCATAAATATGAGAGGAAGAAAATCATAAATCTGAAAAATGTCAGCTAACCAAGTTCATCTTATGATGTAAACATTGTTTTCTGAGACGATACTATTATATAAAATGATTATGTGACTTTTCTTATTATAGAATTTGTCCAACTATAATTTGGTGAAAAAGAGAATAAAGTTAAATATCCACTTTGTTTCCCCCCATTATTACCAGATCTCAATATTATTCAGCCATTAGGATTTATTTTTATCTTTCAGTACGGAATGAATACTCTTCTCACAACTGTCCTGGAACTTTCAAATATTACCATGAATATTGATATAGTATTTCTCTAAACACAATGTGGCACTTGTATGAACCAATTCCTTTTTGAATTCAAGCTTCATTTTGTGCCAAAATCAATTTTTCAATGTCATTATATTATAATACAAGAATTTAATTAATAAAAATTTTTATAATACAAAAAGGGGTGAGGTTTGTTTAAATCATATAGTAGAGATTAGCAAAGTTTTCTAATTTAGAGATTATATTACACACTGAAATGGAAATTCGATAAAGAGATAATAAATCTGTAGTTTAATAATCATGATGCTCTTAATAATTCTGTTATGTTCAAAAAGGAATACAAATATTGAGACTTGTATCTTCCTCCTAATTAAGGAATACTAATGTATCAAATATGAAAATCATAATTATGATTCTTATAAAGATAAATATTAATGGTTCCATTTATTCGGAAAAAAGAAAGTAACTTGGAAACTATCGACTTATTAACAAAGTAGGAGCAAAATAAAATTAGCGCCTTTCCTCAGCCTCTTTTTTCCGCCCATTCCACAAAGATCTTATAAATCCGTAATCTTCAGGTCAAATATAAAAAAGGAGAAGATGAAGAGCAGCAGCGACCCCTAGCGGCGGATCCCATTTACGGGAAAAGAGGAATCCCGCATCATAGAATTCCAGCAGACGACTAATCTCTGCAGATGTGAAGATGCCATGGATTCTAACGGGATATGCTTCTGGATTCGGGATATATGTGCAGTACACAGTACAACATCCTAAATGAAAGGAAGGTAAGGACATGATGTTGTTTTTGATAGAAAATCCAATTTTCAGCAATGATATTTCGGGATAGAATTGATTAGGAGGGATATTCGTGCGGTAAATTCGATTGCCAGCAACCGGGAGTGGAAATGTTTTCTTCGCCGGGACGTTTTTCTAGCGGGACATTTCGCAAAAAAA
>JAPDSC010155276.1:55643-101097 GCA_026290005.1 Latrodectus geometricus
ATAATAGATAATATTTAATTTTATTAATAGCAAAGATTTAAAATTACCAGATTGAATAGCACATAATTTTATTTGATTATTTCAACATTTATATACATATTGATTTTTTATACATTTTTTTCTTTATTGCAAAATATTTTTTGGAAAAATTTCTTATATATATAACATTCATTTACAAATTAGTGTTGAATAAATAAATAAATAAATTCTTTCATTGCAATCTGACGTTATAGGCAAATTCTTAGTGCAAAAAAATTAGAACAGAATATATTATTCACTAAAAGGTATTTTCTTAAAACATTATTGTATAAGAAATGAAGTTGTTTCGTATTTGTTGCTTAGAAACTTTTTTTTTTTTTTAATTTGAGATATTTTCCGTTTTATCCTTTGGCAAACTTTAAAATTTAAATAGTATTTGAAAATGATTTTTTTTTCAATTTTTAAAACTGCATTCCAAAAATTAAAAGTTTCCTCAAAATTTATGAAAATTCACTATATACAATATGAATTCACAATATAAAGTTTATATAATATTCACTATATGAAAATTCCCTATATAAAGTGGCAATCGCGATATCATCCCCAGATCTCTATGATATTTGCACATGCATTAAATTTTTTACGTATTTAAAAAATATATTAGTCCTTGTTTCTTTTAACAATAATTTGTAATATATTCAATGACAGTATTGTGAATGAAATAAACAAATTTAAAGCTTTAAAAAGTTCTTACACTATACTAAAATATATGTATTGGACTTAAAGTATTCAAACATTTAGATGTTCCAACTAGTCAATCGATATTCATTAAGATGTTGTGTAATACATTGATCACTAAATTTGTTAGTTTTTTTTGCTCTTCTCTTGCTTAGCACATAAAACATTTAACTGTTTGCTTTCAAAATCCCATTGCGTGATCACAAAAACGTATGAAATTATTTTTTTTTACATTTCTCAACAAATAATAAATTGAATATTTAAATACTAATGCAAACAGCTGAAACACTGATTTTTAAACCAAGTAGATTAAAAAATATTAATAATTATAAATATTTTCCTATTTATCGTTTATTGAAAAGTAAATGAGATTTTATTTTAAATTTAGGTGCACAGTTTTGTTTCCAAAGAGCTTTTAGGTCACAATTTTTCTCAAAGTTAATTGGAAAAATCATTATGAATTTAATCAAACTATGCTATACAGTTAGATTTCATGACTTCAATTTATATGCTAACTTAAAACTTTTATGTTACGATTTCATCTGACATCTATAACTTTTGACGAATGAAACAGTGATTTATTATTCTTAATAAGTTATTTATGCAATGTACTAAAAACGACTTTTTAGACTAATTAAACAACTAATTAGACTTTTGAAGTTTTAATATCTTAAAATTGTATCTCGGAAATGTATAATTATGTTTGTGTAAAAGGTTTATATCTAGGATTAATTTAAAAGCCAATTTTAAAATATGTCTAGTTGTTACATATTTTTCACTCACAATTTTGATCCGTATAATATGATATTTTAAAAGATAATAGATAAAAATTTTAGTTGTTTTCTTTTCACTCAAAAATGTTTTCTATATTTTAAAAGATATTTATTAACATTCCAGAATAATAAACAAATGTATTGTTAAATATTTTTAGTTTTGTTGAGGAAATTAGACCGCTTTATTTCAATTATGGAAGTTATGATTGAGTAATAATACTTTAGTGGAACTACGAGTTTACTAGATTGAGTCTTACATTAGTCTTATTCAAATTGACATTATATCTTAAACATCATTTTAATGTAGACTAAAAATGTATTGTGTTCTCTAGTTAGTAAGAAAATTTTAATTCAGTAAAGCAAGAAATATAATTTTAATATTTAGTACTCATACTACAATTTAATTCCAAAACTTAAAAGATATGTTTTCTTGAAAACTTAAAAGATATGTTGTTAATGGTAATTGCTTGTAAAAAAAAATAAGCGATGCTATTAATATCGGGAAATATGGGGAAACAGTGAAATGATCAAAAAACAAAATGAATTAAGTGTCCAATATTTATTTGAAATAAATTTATGAAACCATTTTTTCTGGCTCACCATACTTGTAACACCATTTACTAATTATTTTTTCAAATCAATTTCTCTGTAAGTGAGACCATTTTCAACAGCCATACAAATATGTTCTTTGTAGTTGTTAAGAACGATAAGGTTACAATTCGTTCGTCCTTAAGGACGTTTCCTATGTACTTTAGAGCAAAAGCAACTAATCGTGGTTAAAGTAAAATCAGTATTTTCATGAAGACAGTGATATGAAAAGAGAGAATTTAATGTCATCCTTTTATTGATCTATAACATTTCAAGCCAGTTTTTAGACTCTTTCTTTTATGGTATATTTAGATAAAGAAGTGCTTTTGATGAATTGAATTAATTTATTTTATTATCAAAATGCTAAAAAACAGACGACGTCCATGCTAACCAGGGTTCCTTAAAAAATTCTTTTTGAAATGTCTTACTACGCCTGACGACAATAATTGCAGCCCGAGTAGCATGACACTCTCGTATGACAACTTTTGCCAATATATTTTGTCATTGACGTTGACTGTTTATTTCTGTCTTTTATTACACTTCCAATTTATTCATTTTGCTTTTACTCACTTTTCTGACAAGCAGATAAGTGATTTGTTTCAAAATGACAATATTCTACGTTCCAGTACTTAAAACACCCCATCTTTGTCACCTTCACTAAACATGCCTTTTTTTTCGGATCTTAATGCTTAAAATGGCTATTACACCTACTATCTTGCACTTTCTATTTTTTTTTTTGTCTGATGAGCTAGTGGTGTTAAAAAACATTAAATATACTATAGATAAACTAGATAAGCTTTTGAAGTTACGAGACGAAACTTAGTATGCGTAAAGAAAATTTACGTCATCAACAATTGTAGTCCACGACGTTAACTAAGGCAAGGCAATAACTAATGAGTGGGTCACTGACCCGGTTCTCAATCATTCTGTAGTGCTAGCTCACACTCGTTCCATCATAGTTAACTTTGTTATTTTTAATTAAAATGCAAACTGTATTGATCTGTGCAGTGCCCAAAACACTGTGACAAGTGCTATACATGGCACTAGTGCCAGTGGTTTACCACCCTTCTCTGCATATTTTGATGTAGAAAAATAATTTTAATTATATGTGATTTGGTGCAATTTTTTTTTCGAAAAAATTCATTTAAGTAATTAAAATTAATGTTACTTTTATGAGTTAAAATTATAATATTTAATTTCTGTTTAAAATATCCAATTACATTTTATTTCTTACAAACTTTAACACAATCTATCACAAAAGTGTTCAAAGAATTTTGATGTATATTAAAAGGTTCAAACTCATCAGTTTTGTGCATACTTCATTTAACTTTTTAAACTAATCATTAATCTTTGCATTTTATTTGGCAAGAATTATTATGAAAAAATTTTCTAATCTATAACGGGAAGGTAACCTTTTTTTTAATGAAAATGATATTTTATGTATTAAATATAAAAAATATTAATAAAATGCTGTATATAACGTGCTGGCTATTTTTTGGATTAACACTGTAATAAAAAATAATCATTATTTTTTGCAAAAATGCATTAATGTTCCAATCATTATATTTTTTCTATCGCAAAACAACGTTGTAAATGCACTTTTTCAGGATAATTAGTGTTTAAAAATAAAATGAAATAAAAATTTTTCTTCAGTTCAAAATATTTTTTAAAGCTATTGGTTAGTATGAGATATCCAAATGACCAAAATCTTAATATTTATAAATTAATAATTAAAATATTAATTCAAAATACTAATTTGTTAAATAACCTATAAAATAAATTACAACGAATTTGATATAAGTCTGTAAAACTTTATTTTTAGGAATGCAAAATATGAATAACGTTTACGCGATTCACATATATGCAAAATAAAGTGTTTATTTCAAAAAGTATCATTTCTGCAAAAAATATTTTGAAATTTTTTGTTTATACAGTAGTTCTGTATGTATAGCAAAATTAGTATTTTCTTAATATTTTTCAATTAACTGACATATTATGATAATACATTTAAATTTTTGTTCCTAAATGCATGTGTATATCTAAAATATTACAGCTTTACTTGTCAATTAGAACAGTAGTATAATCAATTTTTACAAAAATAAAGTACATGAATTAAATTCTTTACAACAAACTATTTAGATTTTTTTATATATTTACGGTTTTTCTTAAGATGAATATTTTTTCTAATATTTCGTTTTTATGCAAATATTAAAACTTTAGATCGAATAGGATGTAAAAATGTTTGTAAGTCTATTTTCGCCATGTGTAATATATTCTGGAATTTAGTATTTACAAGAATGTTGAAATTAACATGGAAATAAGCCTAAACAACTATACTTTTTATTAGTCGGCTTTATTTTCTTCTTATTTTGAATTGATTATATATTTTGACAAATATTTGTCAAAATACATGTTAAATTCAAATTATATTAGTTATCAATTCATTATATTTGTTATGGATTCATACACGAAGTATATTCCTTTTGTGTGGATAAAATTTGCAATCATCTTTACATTTTGTATAATTTAGAAAATAAAAGGTAAATATTTCTACATTGCTTTTATTTCATTTACTTAAATAATACTGTTTTAAATAAAAAATAGATGTTAAATGATTGTAATGTTGTAATTTGATGATGTAATTGTAATGTTGTAAAATGATGTAATTTTTAAATAAAAAATAGATGTTAAATGAATAACATAGTCATGGAATAGAAATGAAGTAAAGTTTGTCTGTGAATAAATAATTTTTGGCTAACTAAAACAAAAATATGAGGAAGAAATCTGTGAAAGTTTTGAAACATATATGCAAATTTTATTATAATTAGCTCCGTCAGAAATAATAAGCAAATACTTAATTTGTCTTTTTGTATGTAACTCTTATAAACTAAAAATCCTTGGTAATATACTCAGTTAGGTCTCAATTTTAAAGAAAAAATGTTATCAATGGCTTTTGTTAATTTTCAAATATATAGAATTAAGATTTTATCAAAGGATAAAAAAAACATTAAGAGGATTTTTATTATAGACTATCAGTGAAACATTAAAATATATTCAGTACAGTTATCAAATAAATTCAGAAACCACATTGGAACTCAGCTGACGATAACGATTTTTAAGATTGAATTGTAGTACTGTAATAATCACTTCAAGAACAAACTATGGATGTAGATCGAAATTTTCACAAATTTGTTAATTTATGAGCAGTTAATTCCTAAATGTAAATTTTGTTTAATATTCGGGATGAACAAATGTTTATATATTAAGTAAATTATTTTAGAACTCGCATCTTAGACTCTCTGAAATCGATGTTTAGTTGTTAAATTTATTGTGTGACCTCGATATTTAGCTAATCGATCAGTTTAATTACTGCAGCGACGTTAAAGTTTCATCGATTTAGAAAATACCACTTCGCTTCAAGTAGTCTCAGAGTATCAGGACACTCTAATTTGAAACCAGTGAATATTAACCAATGAATTGGAAGCCTGCAGATTCTTCGGATGATGAAGGATAGTACTAGTGAAGCATATTTAAAGGAATTGGATTATGATAATTACAGTGCACGAATTAAATTTGCCCTTAAATTAAAGGATAATTATGTAAACAATTGCGCTTATTTTCAGTATTTTTTAAACGAAAAAGTACGTGAAAAGAATACATGATCTCAATGTTTCAAAATATATTGATAATATTAGTTTTGATTACTTATCTTACTTTGCTTAAAATATATATACTCAGAAGATTTTTACTTACTATATAAAGTTTATTTTTTATGATGTCAATGATTAATCCCTTTAGTGAAGATATTAAAATTCTTTTAGTTTTTGTTCAGTGTTTTAAAAGAGCTATTATTTATGGGGTCAATGATTAATCGTAAAAAATGAAGTTAATCGTTATTGAAATAGAAGAAACATTTTTAAAAACAATAAAAATATATTATTTAGTGCAGAAAAAATATTTGATATAATACAAAATTATTTAAATAATAGTTGTAATATTGATTTATTTTTATCAGATTTACATGGATTATATATATATATATATATATATATATATATATATATATATATATATATATATTTTAGAAAGCTTTCATGGCATGCTTAATGACACTTTTGTTTTGTTGATTCTAAGCTCTTCAACTAGACTGTTCACATTTCGCCTCTCCTTCAATTTTCCAATAATTTTTCCATGTGTGAAATCGTGCAGGTAATTTCTTCGATCATATTTCACGAAAGAATTTTTTTGGACTTAACGCGAATGTCTTTATTTGCATCTCTTCGTCTTTCCTTTTATTGTAAAACTTCGCCTCACGCGTTTTGCCAACCTCACACGTTTTGCATACACTCACATTGCCTATGACGTTTAACTCCTAACATTTGTATGTACATGTTTTGCTTTGTTTTTACTGTATTTTGTGCCCCTTATGTTGATCTCAAAATGACGAATTTCACAAATGAATATTTGGGTGAAAATTAGAATTTTACCTAGAGCAGTTTTAATAAGTTTATAATACATTTCTGGATATATCATAAAGGTACCTATAAAATATGTTATTTTTCCCGCATACTATTTTAAAAAAAGTTTCTGATAAGATTTGTAAGAATTTCGTAGACAAATACATAAGTATTTTGTTCAAATTATTTCAAGCGTTTATTATCAGATGCCTTACACCATATAACATAAAATAAAAGAAAATAAATAAATGATTTCATTACTTTAAAATATGAATACTAGACTATATATAAGAAAATGTTGATCTATTCTCTATCAAAAATTCAGTCCTGTTTTGATTATTTTGATATAGGAAGCTAATGTGAATTTTGTGCTACCTAGTTATGTTGTACGCATATCTTAACTGTCGATATATTATTTGTATTTTAAAATTAAACACTTAGACACTTAAACACACACTATAAACCATTTAAAAACAGCAATACGATCATTTTATTATGTAGAATAAATTCATCGAATATAAGTTTATCGCGTTATATATTTAAATTAAATAATTCGTTGCCGTCCAACCTGTCTAGTGGTTAGCGCACCTGCCTACAGATGGGTGGGACCTGGGTTTGAATCCTGGCTCGGGCATGGATGTGTTTTATCTCTCTTTCTTGTCTTTGTCCTTTCTTTGTGTGTGTGTGAATGGTTGCCTACCCTATAATCGGACTCCACACCAAATATGGTCCATTTGGGAAAGTGGAGCAGCTCACCCCATATTGCCAGCCTGTCTGGCACATGACAACAACAACAAACAATTCGTTTTGAGTTAAAAATACTTAATCATATGAGTTTATTATATTGAAGTCGTTAATTGAATCTACCGTATGTTCACCAACATTACTTTTAAAAAAAGGAAATTGATAAAAGTGAATAAAAAATGAAAGCGAATTATTATTTGTTGATAACCTTATAATAAATAAAACTACTCATTTTAAATTATGGGAAGTTTATTTGCAAGGTTCACTCGAAATAATTGGAACAACATGTTTTTCATAGATAATTCCTTTTTCTCAGGACAATATGAAAATAGGCTCGTACTCTCATTTAAAAAGAAGCTTATGTTCAGAATTGTTTTAAATTCAAGCTTTAAGTGTCTGCTTTGGTTGAACTGAAGTGATGGATGTAACGGTTCTTTTATTTTTATTTTTTTATGAATGTCTAAACTGGCCTGTGAACTATCAATAATAGAGTCCTAATGACTCGGCATTAAGATGTGCAATATTTGAAAATAAATGAATTTTCGAGTGACACATTATTCAACTAATAGATAATTTTCAGTAATATTGCTAGTAGTATAAATCTATATAAATAAGTCATAAATAGATAAGATGAATGATTTATTTATATATAAACAATGAAAAATTCATTGTTTCCGATTAATAAAATATTTTTCCTTATTGTTTATTGATATTTATTTATTGATATGTGAGCACAAATATATTGATTACTTAACGTTAATGTCAATTTTCATTTGTTTAAATCAACATCAAAGAATGGTATAAGAGTAATAATTAATTAACCAAGAAAAAAAAATAGTTGGTTAAAAATAAGCACAATTTTAATTTTCTTCAATAGCATACGTATATGTATAATTACGTTTTACTTTATCTCTATTTTTTTTCTTCTTATTGCTTAAGAATGTTTAAAAAAATTAAAATTAAAATGTAAGAAAAGAATATTTTTAGGAATAAAAACGGTCAAAAACAAGAAAAGTAAATGTTTTTGCATGCCATTGTAAGAATTTTGCTTTTGATTATATGGGAACAATTTATTTTCAAAATGATTCGAGGCAACAAACAGGCATTCAATTCGAGGCACGAGTTATTGATTTTTAGACTGTAGGTGCTTGAAAATGAAACAAACATTGCTTAGCGCAACAATTTAAGCAACAAGGTGGAACATCGAGATAAACAAATAAGAATAATAAAAGAATTTGAATTCTTTTGTGTTCAGAGGATTAATTGTCTCAACTACCGAACTTTGTTTGTTTTATTTAAATTTTTTTTTAAAACTTCTTAACTGTTAAGTAAGTTTCCCAGAAAAGTTTATAAGAAGAATATTTTATGTGTATGAAGTCATGTCATAAATTCTCAAATTGGCAGTAATTCTTTGTTTTCTCTTATATTTGAAAACGTGATTTTAATGATAATGTATAGTTGAATTTTTTTTAATTATATATACATTACATAAAATCATATTCTTCAAATCATATTCTTTACAAATTTAATCAAATTTCTCATATTCTTTATTCGATATATCAAGATTTGGTTAATGATTACATATAATTTTGATTTCTCTGTTGATGAATTTATGCTTCAAAATTCAATTTTAAATATAAAATATACATTACATAGTTTTTTAGAACCATATTTCATTTAATTCAATTTCTTTGTCACACATCAAAATCATATGAAAGCATTCGGAGGTTGAATAATATATATATATATATATATACATTTGATATGGTGAATCAGGAAACTAAATAACTGTTACATTAATTTGGAGTAAAAGCACTGTTTTTTTAATGAATTATCGACATAAAATATATAAGATAATATGTATAACTTATTATGTAAAAGCAAAATGAAATAATATACAAATATATTTGTGCATATATTAGTTAAATATATTAGCAAATATCGTTCCGTTTATTTACAATAATTTGTTGAGTTTTATAACAAAATACTATACATCAATTGACATCAGTAAACTAATATCTGTACTTGTATAATACTTGTATATTATTCAATAGTAAATGATTACATTACTCATATGTTTTAATATTGTCAAATGGGTTGTCTTATATTCTTAAGGAAGTTAATTTGTTTCAATCGATAATCTTATGATTTCATAGTAATAAGCTGAATTTTAGCTAAAAATTATTGAATGAAATTGTTTCATCCAATTTTTAAAAAAATTACTACGCTAATAACATTAATTTTTATTTAAAACACTTTATTTCTGAAATAAATTTTATTTGAAATTTTTATCGTTCTAAAAAATTAACTAATGTAATAAAGATTTCTGTTTCGAATTAATGAAATCAATATTTTAAATCATTGTCTAATTGAAAGTAAATACCCAAGGCAAGGTGTAATTTATTTGCCAAAAACCTACTTTTTGTAAGAAAGTTGTATTTTTTTTGTCAATCTTTATCATTCTACATGGATAAATTTCACATTCAAAGTGGGCTTTATTATTTTTAATAAAACAATATGAATAATATATGAGCGATAAGCAACTCTCTGTTGAAATAATATGCATTGAAATCAAAATGATCAGTTCTGACTAAGAGCATCTTTTAGTAAAAAGGAAAATAAATAAAACATAGTGTCATTGAGTGTATTTGAAAGAATCTTTATTAATTAGCAATAGTTAGTTGTATGCAAAGTAGTTTAAATAATAACAAGTTTACAAATTGTTAAAATCGTAGACTGCACAATTTATTAAAGATATTACGAAAATATAATTTCAGAATTTGAATCAAAGAAAGCTTACAATTTTAATCTTTGGCAATTAAAAAGGATATAATTGTTGATGTTATTTATGATATTTGGCGAAGCCAAGACAACCTGTCTGGGACTGTGCGAATGAAGTCAGAAAGAGATGTTTTCCGTTAAAGAACAGATAATCCCCTCACGTAGGTGGAAGTATGACTCTTGCTCATAGATGGCAGCACCATCTGAATCTTCAATTTTAGAGATAGTAAGACAGGAAAAACCCGAAGCATGACTTTTAACATCACCTAAGGTATTAATTTGGAACGGGACATGGAGGACATTCAGACTCGGCATATTTTGTGTGTCCAAGTCACTATTAGTGAACTCTTTGGATAAGTCGGGATTCGAACTCACTACCTTCCGGTAAGGATTATTATTCCCGAAACAACCAGGCAACAGCGGCTTTGAATGCAATTTTAAAAACTATAAAGTATGTAATCCACTGAAATTGAAAAAGTTTATAATTTCAAGATACGGCAAAACAAAAATATTTTTAGATTCTGAAAAGTGAAGGAGTTTTGTATGTCGAAAGCATTATTTTATACTAAAAAGTATCTGCTAAAATATAGAAGTTAAAGAAAGAAAGAAAAATCTACCAAAAGCAAGTTTTTAATGACAAGTAATTAATTTCATTAAATAAACCAGTAAATATGTATAAGCATTTTTATTAGACTGTTCTAATGCTACATGGAGGTACGGATAGCATTACAAAAATCTAATATATCATACATTAAATATTAAAAACATATTCAGTTGAATTTTTAGAAATTTGCTGATACTTCAAATATGAAAATATTAAAATAATTAATTAAATTGATTGAAAAATACTTATAAAATTAAATTATTTACATTGAATGCTTATTGTGTGTGTTTTTTTTTATGTGATGCTACTAAAACTTCTTTATTTTGGGATAGAAAATGTTTTATATATTCTGACATGATATATATTTCTTGCAAATAACATTTGAATTTTTTTTTTCATAATTTTCTAATTTCTTACCTATTTATAATACTGCTTATGGTATTTATAATTAAATGTCCTGGAGGACATATTCTTGCAGTGCTTATAAAAATTATTCTATTTGGTTAATACTACATTTTTCCATACATTTTACTTTAAACACCCCTTGATAAAATTATTCAAACTTTTTATTCAAGGTTTTAATATAAAAATAAAGGACTTTTTTTTAAAATCGTAACCAACAGCTTTAAAAGAGAATAGTGCTTTAAAAACAGCTTCAATTTTCTATTCTTTCCACAGTATTGTGTTATTTAATACGTAATTTTTATAAAATTTAGGTTAAAAAGTTATTTTTTATACAAAAAATTAGTATTTTAACGTCTTTGAAACAAAGGTAAGAAATTAAATTTTTAGAGTAAGTAGTAAAATTTTCTAACATTAAGCAAATACATTATGAATGATCACACATTATTTTTAGCTTAGATTTTACGAGTCGTATACTATAATTGTTTCACGTAATGGAATAAAGGATCAGTAATTAAATCAACAAAACAAATATCTTAATCTGCAACAGCAAAATGAACATAAGATCACCTGCACGTTAAAGCTAAATAAGGAAGTTTGAAAGTGATTTCCTTCCCCTATAAACGTATTTCTTCAAATAACTATTTTATATCCTAGGGAAATCAATGAAGGGTTAGATAACCCATCGTCACGAATTCCTGATTTTTTTTTCATACTCGGAAGGGCTCACACAGATCAACAAAAAGGGTGCTAGGGTCATTTCTAATGGCCTAAGGTGGAAAATGTATATACGTTTATATAAATAAAGTAAAGAGTTACCTTGGAAGAAAGGGTGAAGAAGAGAAAAAAAAGCACCCATCAAACGCAAGCACAACAAAGAACATCCCTAGTGGTAAACGTGCCCCAAGGCGATGTTTCTTCTTTTCCACCTTATTTCTGCCTTGGTATTTGTTGGTAAAACAAACCTGTCCTTTATATAAATATATTTCCTTCCACATTCCTTGATTTGAGCGAGGAAATTTTTTTTCCATTTATTCTGTAGAGACGTGGAAATAAAAAAAAACAAGAAGTGCAGACATGTGTTTTGAGAAAAAACAATGTCGACTCTGCATTCTTTTAAGGATTTGAAAGCTGAGAATAAATTCTTGCTATTGTATTCATGAGTAGAAGTCTTATAAAAACGTGCCTTCTTTCGAAGTTTCTTTATATATCCAGGCATTTTTAAGGGAATTTTATGAGCTTGAGAATTTAAGACCATTTCCAGCAATCTTTCGCTATTTGAATTTTTATACAGCCTAAAACCTGATACCGTTTTTGAAGTCTTTTCCTTTAACTTTTGGAAAAAAAGGGATATTTATGACTTAGTTTACTACACAAGAAAATGAAAAATTTATTTATTCTAAATCTATTCATGAAAAAAAATGAAACGTTTAAAATATAAATATTTCTTAAGAAGTGAGCGGCTTAGGGATATACAAGTCTCTAAAATAAAATGAAACTACTTTTAATATTTTGAAATAAACAAAAAGTAAACTAAGTCATTTACTTTTATTTTAGAATTTCAAACAGCTGAAATATTAAATTTCAATAATTCAACATCCAATTTAATTTTTTTAGTACATGAAGTTTTCAAATATCGCTTAAGTGGTGTAAGAGTAATGTCATTTCCTTGTTGGTTAGACTTAAGTAAACATTAATTGAATTAATAAAAATAGAATCCTTTCAGAGATTGTTATAGAAAAGTTGATTTTATGTATAAACATTTATTTTATGTATACCTATACATATGTATGTACTTTAATACATATATGTAGATTATGTGTATGTACATGGTTAAATGGGTTCATGCTATGAAAAGTTAACAAGAATTTGTCTTGAATGATAACAAAAAAAACGTATTGTTGATTAGAAAAACTTTTATTTATCGAGATATAATATATGTTTCAATACTAATGTGTGTATAAAATAAAGATTTTTTTTAGTAATTAAAAAACAAGCTCTGCCACTATAAATTCTTATTTTTAACAATAAGTTATATTTGCATGTGACATCAAACACAGTGTTTATATATTTAATTTTTTTCATAACTCATTTTTGCTTAAGGTCAAAGTAATTCCGATTATATACATCTTTATAAATATAAAAAAAATTAGAGTAATATATCTATATATATATATACAAGTCAAAGCTTATATTGTTAGTATTATCAGAGAAAACATTTATTTAAATTTCTGTTAAAACTAGACATTTATTAAATTGATCTTTACAAGAAATGAGTCTGATATCTAATCCAAAAAAATACAATAAAAATCGATGTACTAGTTTACAAAAATTCATAAATTTGGTAAATTTAAGAGCAATTAACCGTACTTTAAGAATTATTTTATATATAATAAAGACTATAGAACTCTTTTAATTTCATTATTATAAGAAAATGTAATATACCTCACAAACTTTATAGAAATAATAATTCCCCCTTGAGTTTTGTTGATTTTATAAAATTGATAAAAATTAAATTTGGTACAATTTCTTACTAAATTTGACTTTAATATTAATGATAACTAAATCCTAAATGTTTTAATTTACTTAAAATTTTTTGACAGAATTAGCTTTCTTTTGAAAAGTTTAATTTAAATGAAAACTCTATACAAACTCTTTCATTAAATATGCTTCATAATAATTGAAAATTGAAAAACACCAAATGAAAAATTACTGTCTTTAACGCCTTTTAGTTTTTAAAAAACTTCCTTCAGTGATTTTAATTAAATTTAAACCGAGATTAAACTTAGAAAGCCATAAGTATTTATCAATTTCCATTGAAATAAATATTTTTATTGTGGACAGTTATTTAATTTAAAGAAATGTTTTCTTTAAATGATTTTTTTAATATTTGCACCATTACATGATGAAATTTCTTAATAATTCAATCAATATTTTTCTTTTTTAAAATGGAGTGAAATTATATTCAAGCATGCAAAAAATTACTTTAAATTATGTAATTCTGAAAAATTAGGCTCTAGTACATTTAGTTCAAAAGATTCAATACCAGGAAAATATCTTGCAATTCAAAGATATTTGCAAAGTATTTTGTAATTTAACTCTTCATGTTGGTCATTAGTGTTCAATTCATCACTTCTTATAAAATTAGCTTTCACAGAAAATTTTAGAAGAAAAATCAAGAAATCTCAAATTTATGATGTTTAATTATCTAAATGTAATTTAAATTAATTTTAATTTTACATTTGAGTCGCTTACACTATGTAGATTTTATTAAAAGACTAGTTTTTAAATGGAAAATATATATAACAGTCAAAAGGTTAATTGTAAAATTAGAAAAATAGCAGAACTATTTTAAATATCATTTTTCTTACAGATTTTCAATATCGAGTAAAAAAGAAAACGAATTTAAAAATATTGATACCAGATTTTTACCATTTATAAATGTAGTAATCCAATATATATAATTCATATAGTTATTTTTATAGACAGTCTTATAATACTAGCATAATAAAAATAAATTTATGTATTCACTACGTGCAATTGATAATGAAAAACATTATATTCATTTCCAATAGTGGCTTTAGGGAGTGTGCATTCATGTTTGTTAGATTATGCGTGTCTAATTTTTCCATGATACATTTATTATAAAATATAAATACGACACACTATCAACAAAAATATATCAAATATTACCCAAAAGTTCTTACACTAATATATCAATAAAACATTCATGTTTTTCATCATATTATTTTTTTATTGAAAAATTCATACTTAAAATTTTTTTTTTTAAATATTTTCTATGCTTCTAAAAAGAAACATGTTTTTTCCTTTCCAAACAAGTGCATATGATTGGAATAGAAATTTACTTTCTTTACTCTCCACCTTTTCCTAGAAATATCCAAAAAATACCTTAGAAAGGAGATGAATATTATCTCAAGCGCCTGGCGCTTTTCCTAATCAAATTGTAGCTCCCAGCGAACCACATTCCTTCGTATAAATAATCCGGTTGCAGTAAAATTATTCCAAAGCTTCCCGAAGGCCTCCTTTTCTTGACACAAAAGCCGGCGGAATTCTATCACTGATGCTAGACTGGCGCACTTTCCACGCCATCGCGCAAATATAGGGAAAATGGGCAACAGCTGTTGCCAAACTCTGCCAAAACGCCCACCCGCTATCCCTCTCTCTCCATTACCATTTTGGAAAATCCATGGCTTTTAGAGCTACATCGAAATCTTTAACCATTATGGCGGGATGAATATCACATCTGTCAAAATACAGCGCCAGCACTAAATTCCGCCAATTATGTCTCCTTAGCGTCGTTTTGAGTAAAGACTACCAGGTTAAGTACTTCAAGGATAAATCAAGTTCATTTAAAATGAGACTGGAGAAAATTATGTTAAAAAAAGTTCAGCAAACCAAGGATTTGAAAGTATCAAATCAGAGTACTCAAGTTAAAATTAATATTGATGCTGAAAAAAATCATCAAAATGAAATTGCTTTGCAATTGAAAAATTTTTTATTTAATTATATATATAATTTAATTTAATTTTATTTTTTTAATTACTTAAACGATGTCAAATAAAGTCTAAGGTTGAAATAGTTTATAATTTTTCAGGTTTCTGAGCTGAAAAAAAATAAGATAATGCAAATGGTTTAAAAGACAATTGATTTTTTTTACTTTACCATTTCTGTTTGAATGTAATTTTCCAAAAATGTTTCCACAAGTGCTAAAGATCTATATTTACATATAAATATCCCCGAATAAAGTTACATAAAAATTGCATCTGCTTTTGTTTTAACCAATTGAAAATGTATGTGATTTTGTTTCCCTATATATATTATTTATTAAACTGTGGTAACTCAATGGTAAAATGCTCTGATGGCTCAATGGCTCTGATCTTCAATTCAACAGTTTGTGAGTTCATTTAGTTAATCAGGTATCGATATTTAAAAATTCACCAAATTTAATTTATTGAAATAAAAAATTCACTATTTGTGACAATCATATACATTAATTTAAATGGAGTCTTATATATAATACTGGGAGTCTTATATAATATATTTAAAATAAAGTATTGGTTTGTAGATACGATTTCCTTTGTTATATTAATTTTTTGTGTACCCACTGACATGAGTACACATGCTACCAAAAATAACTAAATATGCATTAAAATGAACTTAAAAAATCTGATTGCTACTTCTTTTTGAATTTATGAAACTGGTATCTTCAACAAGCAAACATTTTTTCTACACTTTAGAAGTAAGGGCTGTTGAATTATTAAATGCTTTTCACAAAAATTAGAAATCAGCAATTATTTTCCCTTACTTTAAAAAAAATAATAATTTATGATTCCAAAAGCTACAGGGAATCCATTAGTATAATAATGTAATAAAACATGGAACCATAATATGGTGACATTTTGCTACACAAAAATGTTAAACATATGAAATAAATTCTTACTTAAAGATTAAACGATTTCAAATGGGAATATCGATATTAAAATTTAAGCGCTCCGGTTTTCCAATATTTACTACATCTTCGAATATCTACGTTAGAGTGCGTCTTCTGTCTTTGCGATGTTTAGATGTGATTTTTTTCATCAGATATTAATATTTTCCAAAAAAGGAAATTCTTATGATTATCTAATTATAAAATTGAAATACACACACCTAAGAATACAATCAATTAGTTTACTTTTGAATGTACGAAAGAATAATGAATTCAAATGCAATAAGCCAAATAGTAACGAAAATGACACATTTTCAAATTTAATATTTTCTCCTATTCTTATGAAACGTTAGGCATATTTACACATATGCCTTAACATTTTAATTATTTAAATTTTCATTTTAAAAAAAATATTATTTTGATTACGAATTTCAATACATGTGAATATACGATGTGCATGCATATTTATATATGCCAGCTTATGGAAGAAATATAACATTGGCACATAATGCAAAATTTAAATAGCAAAATGCTTTTCAATTATATTTTAGTGTAAATTCTAATAATCGAACATAATATTAACTTAAGGGAAAATTAATCATATATCTATCTGCGAAAAGAAAATCAGTCTCTATATGGCCCAATATTGAATTCAATATTTCTTAAATACTGATTCATATTGATAAAGCAATCTTTTATCTAAGAAATAAAAAAAAAGGATTATGACTTATCTCGCTTGCAATCAGAAGAAAATTGAGATAAAGAATTTGAGATTCCATCTAAGCCTTATACCTTCAGACAATTTATTTAACAAGATTCAACCATCAGTCTTTACCGTGGGCATGTTTTCTGCCTTAGTGTTTCATTGTTTGTGTATAAGACAACTTGGATGAAACACACCTCTTGTTAACTCCGACTTTTAGGCTTATTGCTTCTAAGCTGCTTGATCCTTTCTTAGAACAGCTCAGGTGTTGACGTGAAAGTAACAAAGACCTTTTAGAGGTAAAAAGAATTTATTTTCTTTGTCTTCATTTGTAAACAAACCTATGAAACTTTGTTTAAACAACATCTATCAATTAAAAATATTTTATCAAGACAAATTTTGAGAAATTTTTTAATAATTAAGTTTGAAATGTATTTATAAGGTATATTATTATGATAGCGTAAAATACGTTTGAAATATTTGTAATATATCTTAGAAGTATTTCCTTGCATCTTGAAAGTTAAAAGAAAGAAATAATTAAAGTGAGATAATCACTTTTATTTTAAATTTGTTATTAGCTACTTCCTATTCTCTGAAATATAATTTTAAATTTATTCTGATTTTTATTAACAATGCTCTTAAATAAAGTTCAATTTAAATGAAAAATATGTATATTGTATTCTATTTCTTTTATTGCATAATTTTATATTTTGTTGATTTTATATTCAAAATATGTTTGGAATGGAAGAAATTTTTATTTTATTATCTTCAATTTCCATATCATGTAAAACACCAGTTCTGCTTTAAAAGACATTAGAAAATAAATGTAGTAAAAATATTTTATACACAATCCTGTTACTAAACTTCTTTTCAACATTTTTTTTAACTTTTGCAATGCTTATCTCCCAAAAGAGAAATGAATTTGTTTCAAAGAATGTTCAATAATTAACTTATTGCTACATTGCTTTCCACCATAAATGCATCACCCTGAAGAAATCATGCAACAGGAAATTTACAATATGCATTAGCAGAGGTAACAAATGCAAATGATTAGAAGTTCAGCGTAGACGCACATCAAGCACGCTCGTGACACCACTTCAAAGCGCTATTTAAGGCTTGGAAATTTTGATGATTTCAAGTTCGCTAATTGAGTTTTTCTTGTGGTTTAAAAAAACGATCAATTATGCTTCGTAGAAAACAGGGATCGTTTTTTGAGCAAGTATCCGAATTCGAAAGAGGAAGGATAGTGGCCTACGGAGATCCTTATTTATCTTTCAGAGAAATTAATAATCGTGTTGGACTGTAATGCGGATAAGTGATCGTTGGATGCAGGAGAATACGACGGACCGACATGTTCCAGCGCATCCATCTCAATGCACCATTTCAGGTGATGACAGGCAAATTGAGCTCATGGCAGTGACGAATCGCTCAGCCACATCACGAAGCATAGCACAAGACATTAAATCTACAACGCATCATCCAGAGTCTGAGCATACCATCCCACGCCATTTACAGCAGTGTGAACTGTCCGCAAGACGTCCATTGCATCACCTACCTTTGACGTAGAATTAAAGATGTCTCCGCCACGAATGGTGCAATGAAAGAAGAATGTGGACTACAGAACGGAATGATATTGTCTTTATGGACAAGTCACACTTCAGTCTTGTAACACCATGATGTTCGCATTCGAATGTAGAGACAAATGAAGAGAGGAAGCTGATTAGCTGCGTTATGCATCATTACATCGGTCCTCTAGTACCCCATTGCCTATATTTTAAAAGCAAGCTCTACACCTCCGATGTTTTAGAGCCAGTTGTCCTTTTTTAACTTCAGGGTTTGCCCGCAGCCATATTTCAACTGGATAAGGAGATATCACACATCGAACTCATTGTCCAATGGCTCTGCGACAACCGTCAGATTGAATCGCTTACCTAGCCCGCTCACGTTTTAGAACTTTCGTTGATAGAAAACATGTGGTTCATGGTTGCTCAACGATTGCAGATGTCCCCAACTGCCCTTCCAGATCAACTTTGGCAATATGTGGAAGTCACTTGGTCTGCTGTACCCCAATAACGACTCCAAAGTCTCTTTGAATCAATACCCTGGCGTGTGGCAACGGTGATCTCCAACCATGTCGGTTACTCTGTCTATTGATTTTGGAAAGAATCACACTTCACAAATAAAGTCTATAAATTTAATCATTTGATACTTGGACAACATGTTATTTACAAATTAAATTTTGTTGTCATATCTCTTGTCTTTCTCGATGCTGCAATTTGGGTCACCAGCAGTGTATATTTATAATATATTATTTGGGAAATTTTGAAAAGACTTGAAAGAATTATCCATATGACAGCCACAAGAAACGTCCAATAGACGTCTATTTTTAATTTACATGCATTCAAGAACGACATCTAACAGACGGCTAATGTTCATTCATTCTCGTTGTTCAGGAAAAATCCACTAAACAGCCTTTCATGGACGTCCAAAAGAAATCCATTTTTCAGCTATGTTTACCACATCTCTTATCTTTCTTGGTGTTGCAATTTGGAATACTAGCAGTATATATAAATATATTAAAGGTTTGAAATTGGTAATTCTAGCTGACAGAGTTACCTAGTGTTCTATAGTTCTCACGTGCTGTAGCATTCTTATTAATGAACCTGCACGAAATGTTTATTAATAAAATTTACTTAAATTAAGGGATTTATGTATTTTAAAATTTTTAAATAGAATTAAAAAGCACTCAACCTAAGGGGTTAATTAAGGGGTACAACTTAACTTATTATTAGGATTCGGTTCCTTGAAGTGGAATGTTTTATTTTTTCAATACAAACCACTATTAAACAAAAGTATATAGATGCTTCGTTTAGGCTTTCTATTTCCACATCTCTCATAATATTACAATAATGCACGTCACATATTCAATACTTTAAAATGTCCTTCAGTTATTAGTCTAACTGCTCTGTGTTATCAATATCGCGAAATTATAATTTGATTTAATTTTTAGAAATTTTATTTTACTCTACACTATAACAGTTACCTTACTTTGCCTTTTAAATAGATTAATATTTAATTTTATATCCAGGGAATGTATTTTTTTCTAACAAAGTCGCAATTTTACTTCCAGATAAATATAATTTTTTTTCCCTTAAAATATATAATTTTTATGGTATGTAATTAAATTATATATTTTATTTACATATATTTCATTAATAACTTTTTTTAGTTTGAGATACTTTAAATATATGCAAAAATTGATAAACACATTAAAATCAATAAATAATTAGTAAGGAAATTTTTGCGTCATTGTTAAACTAAACATTTAAATTTATGGCACAAATAACAAAAGCAAGTACAAATCAGCAAAGGAAGTGAAAATTACAAGCTGTTACATAATATATTAATTTGCGACTTATTAAATCTAAACAAAATTAGTGAATATATTATCTAAGTTTATTCTCGCCAAACTGTTTAAAAGTCATAAATTATTAATAAATATTTTTCGGTAACTAACTTAATTATTGTTAATGTAAATAGGTCAAAGTAATAATAAATAAAATGTATGTTTTATATTTTGTTTATTTATTTCATAGATATTATTGTATTTAATAATAAGCAAATTGATTTGTTTTATTATCTTTAAGTATTTGTTTATAACATTGTCCAAATACATATACTGCATATTTGTTGAGTATAATATGTAAATGGTATAAATGAATATTTGCTTAACATGTTACAATACTGGGAAGTTGTAGAGTTACTAATTTAAATAAATATTACAAATTTGCTAAGCTTTATTCTGAAATCATTTTTAGCAATAATGATAAATTCAAGTATTTGAAAGTTTCAGATATTTATTTTCGTTTGTCATCCTCCAAGAAAAATTCTTGCATGTAAAATTCATGTAAAATTTTTCCAATAATCGCTTTCTTCATATAAATTAAATACTAGAATATTTTTTATAGTTTTATTGGGGGAGGATGTTTATTGGTCTATTGGGGAGGTTTTATAATTAGACATAAATGTTGACAAAGAGATAGTAATTCACATTCTTTCTCCATATGAGGTAATTAGAAAATCATCTCAGGACAACTTTTAAACCTTTATAATATAGAAAGATTAATAGTTTATACATAGGTATAATCAGGAATTAGCTTTTTAAAGCTATTTTGCAGCAATTTAATATTTTTTTTTTGCGATTTGAATGGGTATTCTTGTGTCTTGAAATTTGTCCACCGCGCTTTAATCTATCATTTGTGGTTTATATATATATATATATATATATATATATATATATATTCATTGTAAAAAATACTTAGATGAGTCCAATATGAATATGGAGAATTCCTTTAATAATTTTATGTGTTAAAATAATTTTAATTAAGAAACTTTTTATTATAATAAAAGTATATTGAATTAATTGGTTTTGAAATTTTAATTTTTTGGCATTACTTTTTTATCGCACCGGCATAGAATTTAATTTTTTAGGCAGATTCTTATGTTACTCATTTCAGGAAAATTACAAAAGTTAATAGAATATAAAATTTATTTTATATGTCCAAGACTTAAATATTATTCAAAAATAAATATAATTTATATATTTTTAAAAAAACACAATTTAATTACAATTTTTTTACTTAAACAGTAGATAGTCAAAAATTCCTTTACTTTAGAAATTAAAGTAAGTATTACAGAATGATAGATTTTGTGCTTTTCTTCAACATCAACAATCATAACAAAATTAATCACGATTTAACGAGGTATAAGCTTCATCAATTTTCATGTCACTTTATAATGGAAAGCATATTATTTTTCTAGCCATTTTCATCAGCTAAAAGACTACACTCACAATAATTTTTTTCCTCATTCTACTTACATAATTGAAAAATTTAATTAACTTCGATAACCCTGACCCCTCATTGCTTGTTATTATTTACACCATATGCCATGGGGCTTACATGTTATGCATCTGTTAATATTTGCTGGAGATTAATTTAAAAAAAAATAATCATGTGATATACATTTGTGCACCTCAATTAATTCCTCATCTTTCAAGATTCCTGAATGCTGAAAAGCCACTGTTTAAAAACGCTTTTATTCTTGATTTCATTATATTGAATATTTGACAGAATACTTGGAAGAAAGGCTATTAAATTAAATCGCATTCACTGTTCTGAGACCGGAAGAAGAAAAAGAAATACTCGTACACGATGGTCTTTCTAATAATCTCTTTATTCAGTTAATTGCAAATTAGATATGTCACTTGATATCTTTTAGAATATTTGTTTTAGTTACTTATTTTTAATGAGATTTCTTAGAAAATAAGTTTTCTTTAGAAACAATTTAATGGGGTTTGGATGTTACTTTATTCATTGTAACTCTTATTTCCATGACAATGGTTTACATTTACAGTTATTTCTGTAATTTAAATCTTGTAACAATTTTACTAAAGATTTCTTTAGAAATTATTTTTTGACATATTTAAAAAAGTTTTTCTGGCTTTAAAACATCAATATAAATTGAAAAAATTTGGCATTTGCAATAATTTCATAAAAGGCCCAGGATTATTTGCTGAATGGCGGCTACATTACCTCAACAAAATTTTAAAATACTTTAAAGCATATTATCTGAAGGACGTCTCTTCCGCATTGGTAAAATTCTATTGTTAAATACGAAAAAAAGATAAGTTAAAGTTTTGAAATAACTATAGATTAAAATAAGTAGTTAAATATGTTTTGCGAAACAAGCCATCTGTATCATGTAAAAGAAAAATTGAATGATCCTCATAAATTAAATCAAGTTAATTAAATAAGCAGTTTAATTTACTTAAACTTATTTTAAGACATATATCATAAAACTAGAACAACTTCAACTTATGTAAAATCTATTAAGTAAAAAATTATAACCTTGAAAAAAATTTGGCTCAGGGGCCTGCAAACATACGAGAGCATCGAAAAAAATATTATGCATTTATCAATAAAATACGTGATTGTTGTGAATGATATAAAATTGTAAACAAATCAATTTATAGCTGAAATTATAAATTAATTATTCATATACAGCAAATTAATTATTTATAAGAAAATAAACCTCGTACTCTCTCTGAATCAAAAATACTAAAATAGTAGAATGTAGCACGTAAAATATATGGGGAGTTATTCCTAGAGCTATCACGCACTTCTGAGGAGTTATTAGGCCACAAATAGGTGTTTTGCTGAAAGGTTCTATTGCCTTACTGTTGTCTTTGATTGATGAACATGAATTGAAAATTCCATTACGTCAAACATCATTAGCTACTTATATAGCAGGACTCATGCTATTTTCAACTGAGGGGCATTAATTAATGTTATCACTTTGCCAGACCATAAAATTGTACCCAGAATATATTGAATGATCAAAGACTATATTAAATTTCTGACATTAATAACTGACTAGATATATGTAATAAGAAAATTATTAAATGCATAATTTTACATATATAATTTCAATAAGAAATTTTCTCATGGACTCAGTAATTGTGACATTCTATATTTCCTAAAAATAATGCATTTTTATAATTATTTTTACTAATCAATTTCCTTCGTAGTCTTGATGAAGTCCTATAAAACCCAATGCCATAGCTTTGTCATAAAATCCTGCAAAAATATTAAAATTTCAACAAAGCACAAAAATTTGAAAAATTAGTAATAAAATTTAAAATTATTAAATTCTTCATTGAAACTTTCATTATTTTAAGTAACACATAATGTATACTATCTCAAATTGTTTTCATTTTTTAGCTGTTTGATGCTAGAATTTTACAGCTAATTTCGATATTTTCTTAGTATAAAGTATCTTCACAATAGTTACATTGACATGTCAGATTAATAATGTTCATTTAAAAACAATTTCAACAATAATCAACTTGCTTATATCTTGTATATTTTGTGTATCATATTGTTTTATTTTTGTTATTATTAATGCATTTATAAATTACAGAGTTATATACTTTTACCAAACGAAATCACAGCTTTACCACCAAGAGCTTCGCAACATAAAATATTATCACCACTTTTTGTTTAAAATAGTGTCATTAAAATGTTGAAGAAAATAACTTGGACTTTATAAATCTGAAAAAACTAATTAAAAATTAAAATTGGTTTTAATTATTTAAAATTCCAAGATTTATTTGCAGAAATATTATTTCAAATATCATAGATATTAATTACAAAACTTGAATTCTTGAACTTATACAATAATAAACTACTACTAATAACTAATTCTTTAACTCATATTTTACTTGTATATATATATATATATACATTGATGTCTAAAAATTTCATTTGCTTATTTATTGTATCAGCAATGAAATATTTCTCATGGAAAGGACACTCTTAAATTACCAAGAAATATGAAATTTTTGAGAAAAAATTATATACCTAAATATAAATAGAAGCAAATGAAATTTAAAAAATAGAACCTAAATATATTATAAGCATATCTTATAAATGTACATAGAAGAAAATGCATCACATATCGCTTCTATCACATAAAGTCACACATATCACATAATATCGTTAAAAATCACATATCGTTTTATGCAATCTTCAAAAATATCGATATAAACTAAATCTCTGAACATTTAAGCATAAAATTATTTTTATAATATGACATGAATGATATGGGGGGATAATTTAAGCACATTATGATATTGAAATATTTTTCTGTATCTCAATAATTTCTCTAAGTGTAGTTATGTGTATTGAGGAACAATTGATTGAAAAAAATATACGTGCCTGATATATTCTGTATATTTAAGTAGTCAACTTAAAAAATTATGAAATAAATTCATCTGAATATCCGTAAAAGTAATTTCAATGAGTTAATTATGACAAACACTCACCTGACATTAACTCTTGCAAAATAGCGTTATAAGAATTAATAGACTGTCTTATCTACAACGTTGCGAATAAAATATGCATTTTCTAATACTGTATTTTAAATAATTTATGGAGCTGCCAATCTTTGCTTGTATTGTCTTTAATATTTCAAGATTTTACAAACATAATCCCCGGCTGAAAATTATAAATTATTCAGTGTTAATTACAATGTACATATACTCTGAGAGATAATAGGATGGAAAATTACTTCCGTCAAAATGAGCGCTGGGAAAACAATTGATGAACAATTTCTTTACGAGACATTGACGTTTCAATAATATTTAGGCTCCCACGTAATTTGTTGGATAATAGATTGCGAACAGGAATATAATAAATTTTCGATAAATGAGAATGATTACGATGAATTATATCTTTCTTATTATAATTATTGTTTATCTTTGAAACAGCTGATTGTGTATATTTTTTTTTAAATTTCTTATTCATTTCCCTTTTATGTGCCTTAATAGTTCCAGTATTGTTACCTTGATTTCATAATTAACGCAAGCGAAATTATAATTTAAATATAAATGTAATTTTAAAGACAATTACTTCTTCAAAAGTTTACATCTATTTTTTATGCTTTGTTAAATCAAAAATATCATCCACTTGGCAGCCAATTGGATTAGTAGTTGAAATTAAATTTGGTTCATAACTCAAATAAAGATGTACTAAGTAAGAGATTTAGTTCATAAGTTTATAGATTTTATTCCAACATTTATCAAAGATGTGGATAATATTTTCAAATCTATATAAACGGCGGTGTATGTGTTGGTTTTATAGATGATAAGGTAAATATATTAAAGACTAATCTTCAGTTTTAATTATTATAATGGTAAAGCAAATTTAATATAAAACTGAGCTGTCGTAATTGAAAAGGTAAATCTGATGAGATACTTGTGGAATTAAACTAAAATATAGTCCAAAGATTGGTTTATTTGATGCAATAGCTTCTATAATTTTTTCTCACTCATAAAATTAAAAGCTATTTATATTTTTGTATAATTTTGTCATTATTTGATGCTGAGATTAATGTTTCTTCAATTATAATCTTTAATATGTTGATCGTAAAGGAACTGTGGTCATTAAAATGCTGTGAAAGAGTAAAAAATATTTATTGCTTATAAGTATTCATAACTTTTACAATTAATATTCCTTTATTCCTAAAAATGTTCAGAAAGTTTACTTTCCAATAGAGTATATCATGAAATATTCAAAATTTCCCCATGAAACTACAGTAACAATAGAAAATAATAGTCAGCGTACCTTATAGAAAAGAATAAGAGTAAATTTCAGTGGTATGAAATGACTTGATATATCTTACAGCAATATGGATGATACTTTGTTTACTCAACGCAGTCACTTGTAATTTTATACTTTAAACTGAATCATTTTTTAATGGTGGCAATAAGTATTCATAAAAAGCAATGAAGTGAATGGAGAAAAAAATCATACAAATTACATCATATCCAATGATCGAAACAAAACAAAATTCCGGGAGCATTCTAAACTACACTAATACCTATTATTTCATTTGAATGATGATTTAGAAATAAAATCAGAGATTTTTCACCTCATATTCAGGCCCTGAAAAATATGCCGTCCTTTCTCCAGTGAAAAGGCTAACAGCAACTTCAGTAGTCTCAACTGATGAGAAAAAAAATCATCAATTGTATACCATCAACCTCCACGTTGTCTCTTACAAAATAACATTAAATACAAACGTTTTCTCTATTTATATAATATTAATTAATGTGTTGTCTATTCAACCAAGGGCATAAGGAAAATACATATTAGATGTATTCATTATTATTGTTGATTATGTATGCAATTATGATATCTTCTTTCTGATCTGGAAACATTTCATTTCTTAATTTTTATATGTTTAACGCTGTACATATTTTAACATATTATTCCGAAAACCTTTCGAAAATTTACATGGTCTAGTAATTTCTACTTAATGTAAAAATGCCTAACAATACTCGTAATTTTTCAAATGTCTTCCATGCTTCCAATATAGTTTTGAAGCTCAGTGAAATTATTTGTTGAAATGTCATCAACTGACTTTGGTCATCGTATTCCATAAAAGCCAATCATCAGCAATTTTATCAAGCATCAAAGCATTGTATTAACAGTAGCCTGAGATTAAGCACTCGGTGAGGTACATATAAACAAGTGTAATGATTGTATGCATAAGTTTTCTTGTTTTTTGCTTTTTTTAAATAGAGATGATGCATGATAATTTAATGATTTCTGGAAAGTGTTGAAGATTGGAAAATTAAATATTTGTCAAAATACTTCTCTGCTGATATTATAACAACCTTTTATATTTCTGGGTCTTATACTTGTCGTTTTCTTGAAATAGTTATGATCTATATCTATATAAATGCCTCTGTCTGCATGTGGTTTGAGCAACAGATGAAATGTGTTGAATTATAAACTAAACATTTTCCTTTTGTTTTCAAAAGAGCTCTTTAGAATACTATATTAGTTTTACATTACCTTCTTATTAACTGCTTATAAATTTGTGACAAAATCTTGCTATTCGTAGGTGAAGAATTTGTCAATCATTCTGAAAAATAAGTATCTATTTTCGTAGTTTCATATGACATACTATGTTTTATTTTAAGGTATATTTAAACGCAGTGCATTTTTGAAATCAAATCTCATTTAGTATGAATTAATCAAATAAAAAATCAATCAAGATTTATTAGAAAATCAAAATATCATTAATTAATTGTATAAACAAAATCTATAATTTGCTTCGTTTTAAAATAGAGACTTATAACATTTCAATGAACTCTACGTCAATAATTAAATCTCTTCTTTCAAATTAATAATTGAATAACTATTTTCTTAATAAAAAATTAAGTGTCATCAATTTGTTATTAATATGTTTAATGTCTGTTAAACCACATATTGCAAAATTTACTTTTAAGATATTTTTAACCAATTTAAAATTGATTATACATTTTGAATTCGGTTTAACTTTACATTATAATATATTCAATTTTGTTTGTATGCGAGGCACAATGCATACACATAAGTTGTCAATATATTTCTAGGGATTTTTTTTAAAAAAATCCAAAACTTGAGCTATCGAACCTTCTTGAATATTGACATATTATTAAAAATGTCAATTAATATGCAATTTTTAGCTCACTTTAGAATAAGATTTACAGCATTGCTCTGGAGTTTTTCTGTACAATTAATGGCTCTCAATGATTACCTTATTTTACATAAAATTTATGTATCTTAACATCATTTACAAGATTTTATTAAGATTCAGATATGTATGTATGTATATATATATATGTATATATATATATATATATATATATATATATATGTATAGTTATTTGCTGTGGTGAATAAATATGATGTTCCCAAGCTTCTCTAAAAATTCCTTAATAAATAAAACGCAAGAGCAGTGTATACTCAAAATTGTTAAAAAAAGCATTATAATTTTATTTAACCACCGTACTAATTTTGATTCATTTTAGTTTATCTCACATTTATATTTTAAATTATCCAAAAAATGTTGATTTTAGTTGTTAATTATACATTATTTAAATAAGTCAATGATTAAATAACATTTAAGTTGTCTTTATAGAAAAGTAACATGAAGTACACATTTGTGTGTTGATTAGGTAACAAACAAATACAAGCTGAGTATCATTTTATTGCAAAATTAAAAACATAAGTGAGAAAAAATTATATATCTATTAACTTACAAACTACTTTTTTTTCTTTTAAGTATTATTTTGTTACGAAACTAATATCTTAAATGAGCAAAAAATCGTCTTCAGTAGGTCTAACGTTAAATTTTTTACACATAAATTTATACATGTATTACGCATAAAATACATAATATATTACACACAAAATAGAAAATTTTCTATAAAAAGCTATAAACTTCAAAATTTTTTTTAATTTATATTTAAAAAATTATTATCTATATAATATTTAAATAAAAATAATTTTTTAGATATAAATTTCAATAAAAGTTTAAAGTAAGTTTTCAATAAAAATATCTTTTTGAATACCGTAGATTTATAATATAAAATGAAAAATTGTAGAATTACATATGCAAAGAAACATATTTTAATTTGCTTCTAGCGGCCTTTTCTTTAAACAATAAGTTCCACCTGGTCAAGAAAATAAATGGATTAATGAAAATTTCCGTTCAACCGCCAAATGACTCTGGCTAACTAAAATCGATTATTCCGATTTTAATGACATTCTGTGCCCCGAGGCCCCCAATCCAATGTTTGAAGTAGCTAATTGAAGGCCTTCGTGTTTGTGCCAATTTCAGTTTGTTTAATTATGCGTCTCGTGATAATACGACTTTTGACGCATTGCCCCCAAAGACTTTCCTACTTCTTTGAAAATTCGATTACAAGGTGAAGGCTAATTTTTTGAGCAAGCTAGCAACAAAAGTGGTGGCCAACAATGTTAGAATACTTACAGAACGCCATAAAATTTAATTATTGTTGAATATTTGAAATTATTTGTTTTTTAATAACTAAGCTTCATGTATATTTGATAAATTTATAAATACTTAAATCTGTTTGCTATTAGCAAAATTATTTTTCTTTATCTAGGCATTTGAAATGTCAGGGAAAACGCGTTGTAGTAATTCAGTTCTCATAGATATCTCTTTAATAATACATATGTAATTTCAAATTAAATAATTTATTTCAAAATATATAAATTCATTTTGAATTGAATTTATCTAATTTTTTTTTTTTTTAGTTTTGCTTTATTAATATTAGGTTGGAGAGAAAGTTATTCATTATTTTTTTGGTAGACGTCTGTAGTGATCGCTATCTCGTGAGGTATCTATCAAACAATTTCAAATTTATGCTCATTTGAAAGGTGACATTTGACATTAAAATATTCTCTTACGGTGTTTTGTTTGATTTATTCTGTTAGGAGTACAAAGTTTTAAAAATAGAAGACAACAAACAGAAAATTCGATACATTTTAGTTTTTCTTTTATAATGGCGAAAATGCTAACCAGGTGGCTAAAATTGTGAAAGGTGTTTATCGTCCTATATATGACTGTAATAACCAGTTACGCACAATTTTATTTTCGTCGATTCCGTTTGGATATTTGGAAGCTAAAGATGCACCTCGCATGGATACAACATCGTCGAGAATGTCTGTAAAATATCAAAAATTATCAAACTTGACAGCATGTCAGCAGTCGTACCTTCGCACAAGACCTAAAAATCTACATAAAAACTGTTTTAAACCTTTTTACAAAGCGAATCTGAAAGAACTAACAAAAAGTTCACGTAAAAATAATGACTTTCTTTTTCCCCAACCTAATATATAACATAAAATTTTCCTAATATAAAAAAAATTGTTATGAAATCCGTGAAATTAAATATTTAGTTCTGGAAATTAATAAACAAAAATTAATAATTACTGAAAAAACATTGTCAGTATTTTATTTACTTATATATAAAAGGCAATATTTGAACCAGAGAGGTCTTGTATTATAATAAAATACATTTTTACCTTTCTAATGTGAAAAATATAGGATACTTCATTTTTCACAATAACTGTTTAAATGGAATTTAGTATTATTTATGAGCATTTTTAAGTAATTTCTTGCTATATTTATTCCAAAAATATTATTTAAAGTACATTACATAATTTAAACTTAATCTGGTTCTTTTTGTCTAAATTATTTGATAATATTCAGAAATATTGAAATAAATTTTATTAGGAATCAAAGGTTTTCTAGAGGATTTTTGCACAACACATTAAATTATTAATATTTTACTTTTCTAACAAAATTAACGTGGCTTTTAAATTATGTGAAATATTATACACGTAATTAAAAATTATGAAAATATGGATAGATGGTTTTTGTAGATAAAGACATACATAGAGGATTTTTATATAATTTTTTATTTGAGTTGGATTAATTTTCTCACAAGTGTTCCAATATTTTTTTAAGGAATTAAATGTTTTCTCTTATGAATTTGTGTTATATATTTCTTTATAAAAAAATTTTATTTAGTTGTGAGCTAGAGATTTAGTGTCATGTTTTCTGAGATTTAAATGATTAAAAATACCTCATTTTTTTCTTAGACTGAACAATTATTTTTTACAACAGGACTGAATGGACTATATTATAAATGCAAAAAAAATAATAATTCTAGCAGCAATATCAGTTATAAATAGCAGCAATATTAGTTATGAATAGACAAAGATATATTAAAAACAGTACTTATTCCACTATATTATCTAACTTTTTGTTGCAAATGATATCTATTTGATCATGCACTTATACATCCAACTTCTTTAATTTGAAATTTATTATTTTGTAGAAATGTATTATAAGGCTTTAAGAATAGAGACATATTTAATTCAAAAATTGAACAAATCAAAACAAAAAGTTGTGAAATGTGCTTCATACTATACAAAAAAGAATTAATGAACACAATATATACCAATAAGAACCTGAAAAATTCTCAGGAAACACAATTGAAATAAACATAATCATTTAAAACAAAAGGTATGTCAGTTATAAATATTTTATACCGAGGAATAATGCTTAGAAATTTACCAACAAACATCAAATAAACATGCAACTATTCATATGAATATAAAGTAAAAAATACTTTTTTGAATTGTTTAGATATAGACTTAAAATGTACAGAGTAAACAAGGAAACAGGAGGTGTTGACGTTTTTGCTTCTCTTCTTCCTCTCCGGGATCTCTCTCAAGGGCTCTAGAAAATTTAATAATAAATGGAGGGAAAACACAAACACGAAAAGGGAAAAAGGACAAACTCTTGAAGCAATGGGGAATAATGCAATATTTACGAAGCTCATTTTTAGTGGGAGAACGTCTTATCGGATAACATCGTCTTTTCGGCAACTGCTTCCCCCTGAAACAGTATAAAAAATTCTAACACTAGCTGCATGAAAAGAAAACGAAATCACAGCCCAAAATGTATTTTGCACCTGAGACTTGAACCAAAAAGTAGCGCTTCTTATGAAGGGAAATCCGATATTCGAAGAACAAAAAATTCCCTGTCTGTCTTACTTTCCGCAATAAGCCCATAATGCTCTTACAGGAAAGCGCTTTTCTTCCAAATACAAAAGAAGTAAATAAATAATGGAAACAAATGCCTCTACCTGGGTCGGAAAAAACAGAAAACTGAAAAGAGAAACGGAAAAATATTAATTTTCCTGTCACGAGAGGGATATTGTTTAAACATTTATTTCTGAGTTATTCGTTTTTCGCATGTTATGCATTTTACAAATTAAGATAAGATTATAGGATCATAACGTTGACAGGATATGATAAATTTGAGCTCAAGCTTAGAATATTTTTTTTTTAAAAAACTAACATTTGTTAAAGTTTATAAATGGAGAATATTTTTTTATATTTAAGTTATAATTGCATCATGTTTTAATGTATTAAAATATTCTTAAATATTTTAACACAAAATTGAGGCAAATTTAATTACATCTTATTTTATTAATAATTTAAACGTAAATTCAGCAATAATTTAATTTATGCTCTAAAATATATATTAGCCCTATAAATTAAGATAATGAATAATGTGTTTCCTGCATTATATATATTTACTAATATGATGCTCATTATTTCCAAATAACCTGTAAAATCTTTAGAATAATTTTAGATTCCATTTATCAAAATCTATAAATTCTATTTAAAAATGGTTGAATAAAAAGATAAAAAAAAACTAAAGCTCAGTAGTAGTAGTAGACTCATAAGAAAAGAGAATGTACTAATTAAACGAAAATCCGAGATGAATTTTTGCATAACATACTTTTTTAATAGTTATGACATTCTTAAATATCTAGAACAATCATGGATTTGAAACAGAATTTCTGAAGAATTAGGTGCATTTGTTGGGTAAGTTAAATGAAAAAAAATAAAAACTCTATATTTGAAACTAAGTACATAATTATTTAATTCAATCTATTGCTTTTTTCAATAATTTATATTTTGAAATGTTGATTTTATATTTAGTGATTACATAAGATAAAATATTTATTTATTTGTTATTGAAATCGAATGTGATTAATATTAGAGATATTAAATAGTTTATTTCCATAAATTTCCTTGGTATCTAATGAAATTATGACAGAAAGTTATGCCGCTTCCTAAGAAAATTAAGTTTTTAATGTCAAAAGTGACATACTTTTTAAATATTAAATTGATCTAAATAATAAATGGACGACAATTATTAAGTAACCAGTATATATCTCTCAGCTAAGCTATCAAAAATTTTTTCTAAAACATTCAAAAGTCATAAAAAATTCCTTAAGAACATATGGAAGCTAGATGTTACGACATTGAATTTTAATGAGACTTTTGATTGAATATCTTAATTTTAAGCAAATCCCAAGACAATTTTGTAATTTGAATTCTTTATAAAAAGAGTATGAATTATTTTAAGAAGATCAGTTTTGCCAAAAAAATTTTGAAAAATATTTATGTTTTGAGGAATTTGAAAAATTATATTAACATGAAGACAAATTTAAAATGAAAAGCAGTTCTTCCCAATAAATAATGCCAATTAATGCTGGTAATGACATTTGAGATAATCTTACATCCTAAAAGTATGTTTTAGTGCCAACTTATGTCATCAAAATAAATCATTGAGAGAAGCATTATTACTGAATTAAGCTCCTAAAAATTATTTTTCAATGTTTTAAATTCTCCCACGTAAGATCATATATGAAGGATATGTGATGATAAACAATACAAATATTATAAAATTATTCTACATTTCAATAGTTAAATTATTGAATTTCTTTGGAAATTCTTTTACGTCATATGTGTCAACAATTACATTATTCATTTTGTCCTTTAATCTAGTTAAAATGTCTTTAAAATGTTTCTTAGTTAAGTTAAGATCTTTTATTTAAAATTATATGTGTGTGTGTGTGAAAATTTAGTCACTTTCAATGAAATTCGAAAAAATGTTCAGTATAAAAGAAATTGGTAAGACTGTTTGCGCTTTATGTATATAGGACACTTTTTTGCAGAAATCAAAAATGCATGGAAAAAATAAATAAGCGTAGGAAATTGAACATGCATGGAGATATAATGGAATGATAAAAAGGAATAAAATTCAACTCAGTTAGAATTTCAAAAGTTAGTCGCTTAGAAACAAAATCAGACCAATGAATTTGTCACAAATAAAAGAATCAAGATAAAATTATAAAACTCAAAATGCTTCCATGTGGCAATAGCTAAATACTATTGAATGATCAAACATTAACAATTGTCAGTTAAGAAAAAAGTTTTAGTATACATAATTTAATGCATTTCTAACAACATTTATGAGTACTTTTATAATCTGTTTATGTTTTTTTTTTAGTGAACAAAATGTTAAATCATTTTGTAAAGTACATTTTTAGTAATCACAATTAGGAAATTAAGTACATTTTTAGTAATTACTATTATAATTAAGATATATTTGAAAGTGTTGAACTTAAATTAAGGACATATTTTTCTTCAGTAATGTTTAGCTTATCGTTTCAAAGAGATGGATATGTTAAAAATTTTCTATCATGAGATTATACATTATATGGTATGAAAATTTTATTTCTTTTTTATAATGTGTTATTTATATAAGGAAGAAAATGTAAATTTACATACAATACATTAAATATTGCTTTCAGTTTGCAATGGGTCAGTTAAATATCTGCATAATATTTTCTTCAAAACTTAAATTTGAAAATATTGTTGAATTCAAACCTATATATAGGCTTTTTTATTACCTAAGTAAAGGTATAGAACTTCTTTAATACATGCATTTTGTAAGCGTAAAATTTGTCTTTAAAATTAGGTTTATTTTTAAAATCCTGAGAACTGCAAATTGAGACAGATACTTATATCAATATTAAAATGAGATGACTGCTAAATTTATTCAAAAAATTTTATCAAAAATATAGATTCCCATTTAAGTTTGTGATTAAGTATCCTAAAAATTTTTCGCTTTAAATTTTATATCTTTATCAACAAAACAAGATTTACTTTTAGGCAAGCAATTTCATTTTATGTTGTCACATCTTCTAAACTTACAGGAAAAAATATAAAAAATAATAATTTTATTGCTTCATCACCTCTCGGAAACACATATTGATGAAGTGAAGCGTTAACAGGAAAGGAAAAAGAATCTGTACTAAGCTGGGCTATTTTAGTAACGACGGATCATTTGGAGCGGGAAGCAATTTTTAACAAGTCCTCTTTCTCCCTCTCAAAGAGGTGAAAAGGGAAAACTTCATTAGCCCTGAGTGATCTTTATCTCCTTTCATTAGCATTGATATAAATTTAGAAGATTCGTTTTCGATAGAGATGCCTTTAAAAAATAGGGAAGTTTCAAGTCCCACTAGGACAGAAATCGATTTTGGTGTGAAATAAACTATATCTAAATGGTGGATTTTCTGTTCTTTTTATACCACCATATCTTCATCAGGATGAAGTGAAGGATTATTAATGGGAAAATGATCCCTTCAGGAAATATCCCAGTCATTCGAGAGATTGTTTCAGGAGATTTCATCAAAGGATTCGGAAATGGGGAATATTTTGAACTATTCTAAAAGCAGTTCTCGGTTGCAGATTGAATAACCAGAAAATAGTCATTTCAAATCATAGATTTTAATGGTTATCGAAGTACATTGGCAAATTAAGAATAACTTGACTATGTTTAAAGTAATATGCATTAATGTACACATGAATATGTCCGTTAATGTACAAAAATTGAAATGTAATGCAGCAATGTTGAATTTTCTGTAAAAATGCACAATCAATAAGCACAATTTATTCACATCCATTTGAATTTGAATAATTTTGTTAACTAGAATTTAGCTTTATTTAGTAATAACATCTTTCCTGTAGAAGTTTGAAATATATAGAAACTTGGTTTAATATTAATTACTCCTTAATGAAATAAAATATAACGCATATTAACTAACTTCAAACATGTTAAAGCAATAGCAAATTTTTGAAAATGTCTTGAAAGATTATATTTTTTAAACTAAAGATTGCTATTTTTTATAAGATTACCATTAAAAATTTTACAAAAATAGAACTATTCAAAACATTTAAAGATATCGATATTGAAAACGTTTTAGTTTTGATTATAATTTTGAACTCATTATATAGATGACTTCTTTAGAAAGGATAACTAATTCTTTTGTTTAACAGAGGAGACGAGATTTGCAATCTTGAATATAAAAAGAACTGCTGTAAGTATGTTCTGTAGAGAGGGTTAAGTTTGATTATAGTTGTATACGTTTTGGTAATACAAATGTTTTTTTTTTGTGTGTGTGTGTGGGTGTTCGTAAACTTAAAAAGAATATATAAGAATTAAGATTAAGAATTAGACTACAATAGCAATTTTCAAAACCCATGTTCCATTAAGATATCTAAAACCTAAATATTTTGTTTCTAACAATTCACTGATGGGTTTTATCATATGACAGATTTTCTATCAATTAGGCACTCCAACTGGAAATGAGACACACATTAAATCAGGATATTTAAATTTTCAGTTGCTTTTTATTTCATGATTGATCTTAAAATTTGACATTCATGGCGAGGCATAAAAAATTTGAAGGTGACTTACATAAATAGAATCGCAATGATGGTATTATTGTAATTAATATGAATCTAAAATAAAGATTTAAAGTATTTGTTATATCATTTTTCATTTTAAATTACAAAGTGTTTCTACTGCTCGTCAATGCAATCTCAAACTATTGCGATTATTTTGTATTTTATTTTTTGCTTAAATACCAATTTGATGCTAATGTTCAGCATATTTATTATTAGTTTGAGTTTTTTTAAATATTTCTTTATCATTTAAATAGCTCTAAAATAAAAAAAAATTCTTTATTTTAGACTAATTCTAGGAAATCTAAGAAACTTTTATTAATTCTCAAGTCAATCAACAAGAAAATCAATCATTTACATTAAGAGGAAAACTCCTCTTCTGATAAATATTAAAAGAAGAATATCACAAGAAGTATTTTTGTCAAAGAATAATCATATTTAACTGATATCCTGTAATGAGATTTTGAAAAGTCTCCCATTTTGAAAATTTCATTATACCAGGCCTAATAAAAATCTTTCATTTATTATTCATGTTGGATAATTTTTAAATTAATTTTTACATATTTATAGCAGCCATCTGTGCTACATAAAACAAAAAATTAAAATAGGTTAGGCAAAATAAAACCTAACAAATAAAGAAGTGATGTTTTTTATATAGGCCTGACTTAAAACAATCAGTGTTCACGTCTCTCTCAATGGAACTTTTCATACTCTTATTAATAAACAAAACTCAATATTTTATAAAGTTTCCTTAAAAGAATTTAATGAAATTCATTTAAGAGAATTCAAGATAATCATATAATTTTCAAACAACACTTGTCTTTATACAAACATGTTATTTTATTTTGACTTAAATAACCAATACAGGGACTTTCAGAAGTTATAGAAGCTTATTTTACATGAAAAAAAAATCATACAGCACATAGGGAACCTTATTTAGTTATAGTATAAAAATAACTTCAATAATCAAATTTTGTTAAAGAATAGTTGGACAAGAATTGCAAAAGAATTTTTTTTTTTACGTTTTTCGTACAGTTTACTTAAATGTATTAAAATTAAAACATAATTTGCACGACATATTTTATTAATAAATTTCAAATCATTTTCAATCAAAAATTATATAATGAGCTAATCACGATGAATAAGAATACATAGTTTCCTATTATATGTTTTTTAAATAAAATTTGTTCATATATGATGTGATCGATATAAAAAATTATAAAAATAGATTTGAATATTTAGAAAGGAAGTTTTTTAAAAAGTAATTGATTGATCAATTCCTTTTTATTAAATTAAAAATAGTTAGTTCAAACCTAATTTTTTTTGTTTATCATCCAATAAAATTTCCAAAGTAAAATGATTACATTTATGTAAAAAAGTCATGTTTTGCAAAAAAAAAAAAAAGAAAAAAAAGATTCATTAGTATTATTTATTTATTTTGTGTGTAAATATACCTATTATGAGGAATTTTTCTATTTTTTTCCTTAACTAAACTGGATAATTATCAAAATTTATTTTTAGGAAATCAAAATTTTTTTTCACAATTACTTAGTTAGGGGAAAAAATGTAATCATTACCTTCCTGACTAAAAATATTCTAAAAAAGATACTAGTAATAAAAAGACGTGCATAAAAATGTTATTTTCGTTAATGAATGATCAATTGTTTATAATAGCTTTAATATTACATCAACTTGTTTCCTTGCAAGCATTTTTTACATTAATTAATCATTAACGATACCTAAAATATTCATGCATGCTGTGTTTCAAAGCCTTTAAAGGTTTATTAATGTAAATTAATAGCATTATTTTAGATTAAAAGATAATCATATAAAATAAAAATATTTAATTTAAATTCTTTATGTAAGAAACATTTTTTGAGAATAATTTGTATTTTAAATATTTAAATTAATTTTAACACAATCAAAATATATAGAGTCCATACCTTTTTCTGTTTTTCCCATTTAAATTTTCAAGCCGCCCAATTTGTCTAGTGGTTAGCGTAATTGACTACGGATGGGAAGGACCTGGGTTCGAATCCGGGCTCGAGCATGAATGTATTTTCTCTTTCTCTCTCTGTGTTTCTTGTCCTTTCCTCATATGATGGATGAATGTGCCCCGCCCTATAAGAGGATTTGTGGAGGTGAGGCGTGGGTGATGCTACTCGTACTTCCGAGACTTGGTTCACTGTGCCGAAAATACGGTAACGATAAAATGAGTAGTAGTTTCCGACCTTGTTGTGGTAAATGGGCTAATATACTTACTTGCTCAAGGGTGCCCTCCATTATTAATAAAAAAAATTAATTTACCATAAATAGTTTTACCAGAAGGTATAGATACCGATTGTAAATCAACTTTAGTAATTTAAATTACTAATTAGCTAAATAGGCTTTATTTTGCCACGATATATTTGAGATTATTTTTACTAACATACATTAATACATGCTTGTTAAAAATAATTTCTAATATATGGAAATAGTATAATCATTAAGGCACACTTTTTTCATTAATTTGAAAATTTTTAGGTGGGAAAACATGTTTATAAGTGACTAACATAGCTATTTTAATGCAGAGTAATGTTACATGCATTTATCATTTGTTCTTTTGTAAGCGATTTATCTTATAAATGTTAATAATATTCTGCAGGTAAGTTATAAATCAAAATACGTGTTACGTATACAATAAAAATAAGTAGTGAAAATGCGCTTTAGGTCCACTCCTTGGCGCGTTTTCAAAAACACCGATGACATGGGTAAATTTCTACCACTATTTCAAAGTGAAACTTAATTAGCAACCAATGAAAAGGCTAAAACAAACCAGTAGTTATTAAGCATGCGCGAGAAAACGCTTCAAATTCGTGAGTTTGCGAAGTATGGGACCTAAACCGCAAATTAACCAAGTAAGTTTAAATTGGGAAAAATCAACAATCTTTTCGCAGTCATGTAACTTTTTGTTTTATTTGAATCTTCATGAAAAATTGAACATAAAAATTAAATTTAAAACAAAATTCATAAAAAGCATATTCTGATAAACATAAGTGATTGCTCTAAAGCATTATTTTTTGCTAGATATCTATTATTTTCTAAACAAATTTTGAGAAATAGTGTAAGTTCCACTTCTTTTGTTTGAAAAAGCAAGAATGTAGTTTCTCAAGTCTTTTATGATATTCCCTGGCAAAATTCTTTCATCTATTAGGATGAACATACTTTTTTATATTTATTAAAAACATGATCTGATGCAATACTAAAATAGTACATTTGTTTGAGATTCCTAACATTTAATGTCTGGCCAGTACTAGTAGAATCAAAATTCTAACCTTACATTTATTTATGATTTATCGTTTTAGTGTATCATAATAAAACGAGATTCAGAATCCGTAAAACTATATATGTAGCATCTATACTTCTATTGCAATAAAGTTTATTCAAGAAAGTCATTGCAACGAATAAATTCAAATATTTTTAGAACTGAATTTTATGCAGGATTTATTTCAACATTTTCTCGGACATTTTTGAATTTGTATTGATATTATTTTAAAATGTTATATTCCAGTAAAAATGTCCTCATTCAAAATTCCATTTCAAATAGAGATTTTCTCTCGCCTTATATTTTGCTTTGAATAATTTACTTTAAGTTTACTCGATACGGCATCAATAAATTTTGCATGGCTAAACAAAATACAAAATGAGAAAATAACTTCTGAATTTGTATTTAGTGAATTATAAAATAATAATATATACACGAACAAAATATATAAATTGCCATTATTATCTTTTTAATAATTTTTGTATGATTGATAATAAAAATTCCAAAAAGGAATTCTTAAAAATATAATAAACTCACTAGTTAGCTTTAAGTTTGTTGAAATAAGTTAAATATCGGAATAAATGAAAGAATAATACGTGGAATATCTAGGATTCATTTAAATTGTATTTTTAAAATAAATCATTATAAATTTAATGAATTAATTTATGTACTGAATTTAAGTTGCTTAATCTGTCGAAAAAGAAATATAGTGAATTATTGTGTATTAAATTAAGAAAACAACTGCTAAAAATTACTAAAGTGTGAAATATGCACATTAATTTCACCCTAAGTTCATCGTTCAAACTGCAAGAAACAAGTGGAAACGTCTATTAATGTAAATTAAATTGTAATAAAAAGTTGTTTATGTTCTTACATTAGCGCATTATTAAATAAATGATTGTTCTTGTATATGAAATAAATGTCCTATAAATAAGTTTTTCTTATAGTAGTCACTTATTATAAAGAGTATATTTTACACGTAAGCGAAGTTTTTTTCTATTATTTATGACTTACTAAATGCATAATAAATATTAAGGTATAAATAAAAAATACCTCAACATATATTATAAATTTATCTATTATCTTATAGAATTATATATGTGCAATAATTTCAGTTGTTAAAATAAGCTTAGATAATTTACAACTGTTTAATTAAATTTTATGTTTGAATAAATATCAATAATTGTTTTAAATAAATATAATATATTTACTCAAAACAAATATTATTTTTTATTTTACTGTCAGTTTTATTAGCAAAATAAAATACATATATTCATAAGATATGATACTAAATATTCATAATCTAGCTACATGAATGAAACATCATAATAGATTATTTGATGAATAAGCAAAGTATTGTATTTATAATTTAAAGAATATTAATAGCTAAGTGTGGGTAAAAAATTGAAACTTTAATGCTTTTCAATTAATTGTTGCATTTTATAACAATTAGAGTAAATGGCCTAGCTTTATTTTTAAACATATTTTGTTAATTATTTTGGTGTAATTGAAATTATTTATTGTGGATCGCTTAATTATTAAGAGCGTCATTTAATCTTCATTTTATCTGTTAATTTTTTTTTGTTTCTAATTGCGGGCACTCTTGAGCAAGTATTGCACATTAGCCCATTCGCCGCAATAAGTCCGGAAACTGCTATTCATTTTACCGTTACCCGGTGGGCACCTGTGAGCCATGTCACGGAGGTACGTGTAGCATCGCCCACGCCACACCACCACAAACCAGGGTGGGCCACATTCATCCATCATCTGAGGAAAGGACAAGAAACACAGAGAGAGAAAGTACATCCATGCCCGAGCCGGGATTCGAACCCAGGTCCTCCCCATCTGTAATCAGTTACACTAACCCCTAGACAGGTTGGGCGGCCTCATCTGCTAAATATTACCAGTTTATTTTGAAATTTTTTATCTTTGAATTAAACGGTATTAATATTAATTACAAAAAAGTACATAGAATAATTTTAGGAATTTTAAAATTAAAAAAAATTTAAGCATAATTAATTGCTAAATTTCTTACTCTATATATTTAATATTATTTTAAATGAACAATATTTTTTTAATAACATGAAGGGTAAAAATTTAGATATTCGTATCAAAAATATTCAGAACCACAAAAATTGTGATAAATTCGGATATTAGTAAATTTTATAATATTTCAGTAAGAAAATTATTACTTAATTGGGAAGTATATCAATAAGAATTGATTTAATTTAGTAATTAAAATATGAAATACATAACTCCAAAACAAAATAATTTAAATTTTAGGAAAAGAAACATAAATTTATTTTTCTGAATTTTGGGGATCTGTTTTACATTTCATTATATTTGAATATTTATTCACTGTTTATTATAATAGGTTTTAAATGCAAGTTTAACATGCTTATTTGTTTGTATATATATTAAATTGAATATTCTTATGTATGATTATTAAGTTATGTTATTGAATAATATTTATTTGCAAGAATAAACTCCATTGACAGAAAATACATAGGATCAATATATACTCTTTTTCATAATCAACTTTAAATACCCAATTAGCAACTTGCTTTAAGAACATAATATAGTGTTGTATTTTGACTATTTATCACGATTCTAACTATCCATTGTTAAAGTTTTAGCTATAGTTACAAAAAAATTAATTTTTGAATCTATTATTCCACATTTCAAATGCTCACTCCATATTAAAATTAAAGTAAATAATATGGAATAATATAAAAAATATAAAAAGAACTGACAATTCTGTACAGTAGAGATTGGTTCGTATCTGAAATTTTTAAATTTGTTCCCTATTGTTTATTTTTTTAAATATTATTTCTTATTATGTTGTGATTCTTAAATGAGTAAGTTTTTGAAAATATTATTTCATGAATGATAATACTTTTATAACAGTACAATACCAGCCAAGTCATGTAAGTGACTTTAATGGTATAAATTTAGATGAAGACAGATATGCGTTATAGTAAAAGCTTCTCTTACTTCCACATTTTCTTATCTTTTCCTTAAATTGATTGTACTACGCACAGTTTGACTTACGATATTTTAGAATAATCACATCTTGTCGTATGAGAAAAACGTTAAAATGACGAAATAGGAAAATTATGTTAATGGCAGAACGAGCCATTACAACCCAGAAAACATTTTAGTCATAAAATAGAGAAATGCAAAATTGATGTTTTCGGATAAGAGTTGAGCTGAATGGAGATTACCAGGCGAATCGCTGATGAGGGAGAATTTATCATAGTTTGCATAGGAACTATTTCCTTACTAGAGACACTCCAACAAAAATATTGATATCTGACTTTCCTTGGATAATATTATGTCCTAGTTCTTTCTGTTGTATGAAATTCGTAAAGTGAGTATGGTTGTCGGGAAATTTTGAGACGAATTATCTGTAATGATATTGTAGACAATCAATTTCCTTTCGTAACATTAAACTTAAGCAGCAAATTGAACTTAGTAATTATTAATGCGTATAATTGGTGATTTATTCCCAAATTGCACATTTAGGTGACGTTGATAACATTGGTATATTTAGAGTATATTAATATATGAATATCTAATTATATATTTCTGTCACTATTAGAATGGTCGTTATCATATCTACTAATAAATTGTTTTCAAGTTAAAGAAGGTTATGTTTTTTTATGAATTTTTTATCCTAATATTTTATAATATAAATTTTTGCTTTAGTCAAAACAATATAAATCTGTTTTAATTAACGTAATGAAGAGAATTGGTTATTTGATGGTGAACTTCAAAAGGATAATTTTATCACTGTCTATTCAGAATATAAAATAAAATATCAATTCAACCAAATAAAGAAACTTCAAAAATACTTTCATTAAATTTAAATAAATAAGAAAATTTGTAATAAAAAATAAAGTAGTTTTTTATGGATTTTAAAGTACTGCAGAATTTTTAAATCTATACATAATATACTATTCTTAAATGAATGTTTAAATCAGTATACAGCAAAATAAAAGCTTTTTTTATGTCTATATAAAAACGTTTTTACAAGAAATATTGATAATTAATCAAATTAAGAATGTAGAATCAAGAAGTACATAAAAAATAGTTGTTTAATACTTATTTCAATTTCGTATATTATTTTTAACCACAAAAGTAATAATCCTAAACACTAAAATATAATATTGCAACACTTATCTTTAAATATAAGTCCAATATAAAATCAATTTTTTAAATTAACTTTCATATAGCATGCATGAACATAAGAAAGTAAGTTTAACCATTTATATTCAGAAAAATATAATTAATCGTATATGATCTCTTACATAAGGTTATTTGAATAAAAAACATTAACAATTTTCAATATAATTTTTTCAGACATCTAAATTAAAAATCTTTATCTATATCACATTATATTAAAAACTTTGCATTTAAATAGAAAAAAATACATCATTTCCAATCGGTATTTAGGTTTTAAGTAGTTATTGTGTGACAACGTATTAAGAAAACTATTCACTATTGTATTTCTTTAATTAAAGTGTTTTACGAGGATGAATTTTCTATAATTGGTTTGAAAATGAATTTCAAAAAAGTTATTTTTGTCAGATATTACAAAATTAAAATTAAAGATTAAAAATTCAAATTATTTTAACCCTATATATTATTAAAATAATTTTCTCCGTCCATTATATCTAATAATCATCTAGAAAACTTTACATTGTAGCACATTAATGTTAGCATTTTTTAAAAACAATTGTTAATTTTACATAAATTATTATCTTTGAAAAAAATTACTAGTAGGTAGCTCTTGGATAATTGTGTCCTTCGCATTCCAGTGGAAGTGCGACAATGCGTAGATGATTGATTAGTTATCTAAATTAAAAAAGAAAGATGTTTATATAAATATACAAAATATCATAAAGAAAATTGTAGTTTCTACAAATGAAACATTATTTGCTACAAAAGATTATTAATTACTTTACCCTGAAAATCTATATTAAAATTTAAAAGTGATTTGAGTTTTAAAAATATGATATGGAAGTCAATAAAGATCATAATATACAATTAAACATGATTAATTTTGAGCTAGTGAATCTTTGCTTTATATATATATATATATATATATATATATATATATATATGTAAGGAAAATGCATGGATAAACAGAAAAATAATGTGAATTACAATTGTTTTAATATCTCAAAACATTTACTTAAAAAATAGAGAGATATTATTTCATACTTTATTTCATATTTTTTTAGAGAAACTCCAAGCAAGTTAATTTCCTTATTAATTCTTTCTCTATGCAAAGTAAATATATAATAAGTATAATAAGCATAAAAATATATTAATGAAACAAACTATCAAAGCAAAAAAAGATTGATATTAAATGAGTTTAGTAATCAAGCT